>JABXWE010060205.1:0-15288 GCA_014611495.1 Limonius californicus
AAGATGAAAATAGTTTTGTTTGCGTCCCCATATTATCTGTTGAAAATGCGGTAAACGGCTCTGGAATATCAGAACAAGAATGGAAAGCAAGGAAATTAATAATAAGGTCTTACTAGTTAATCATACTGTAACTGCCGAAGCTTTAAAGTAAGATTGTAGATGTTTTCTCAACAGCAAGAAGAAAATGGTTTTGATTGCGTCGCCAAATTATTTGTGTAAAATGCGATAAACGGCTCTGGAATATCAGAACAAGAATGGAAAGCAAGGAAACTAATAATAAGGTCTTACTAGTTAATCATACTGTAACTGCCGAAGCTTTAAAGTGAGATTGTTGATGTTTTCTCAACAGCAGGAAGAAAAAATGTTTTTTTCGCATAGTCATATTATCTATTAAAATTCTCTGAAACTGGTCCTCGAATATTAAAACAAGGCTAGAAACCAAGAGAATTCATATCGATATCATGTTAATTAATTATTTTGTAAGCTTAAAGTGAAATTTTTGACGTTTTCCCGCAAACAAGAGGAAAATTGTTTTATTTGGCGTGTTCGCTTCATTCATAAAAAATTCTGAAACCGGCCCTGTGATATTGAAACAGCAATAGAAAGTAAGAAAATGCATAATTACGTCTTGCTAATTAATTGTATCAAAGCATCAAAGTGAAATTCTTGGTGGTTTCTCGACAAGAAAAGGAAGAACAGTTTATTTTTGCATTTTTGCCACCTTACCCATTCAAAATCCTGAAACTGGCCCTGGAGTAATAAAATAAAACTGAAAAGCAACAATATCAAAAATAATGGTCTTAGTAATTAATTACTTTGCAATTGTCAAAGAAAGTGGAATTTTTGATATTTTCTTTACCACAAAATGAAAATAGTTTAGTGTGCGTCGCCATAATATCCGTTAAAAATACTGCTCTGGAATATCAAAACAAGAATGGAAAGCAAGAAAATTAATTATAAGTGCTTACTAATTAATTAGACTGTAAGAGTCGTAACTTGAAAGTGAGATTGGTGATGTTTTCGTAACAAAACAGAAAAGAAAATACTTTTTTTCGCGTATGCACATTACCTATCCAAACAACCTGAAACCGGTCCTGGAATACTAAAATAAGAATAGAAAGTAAGAAGAGTAATAATTACGCCTTGCTAATTAATTATATTGTAACTGTAAAAGCATCAAAGTGAAATTCTTGGTGGTTTATCGACAACAAAAGGAAAACAGTTTATTTTTGCATTTTAACCACTTTGCCCATTAACAATCTTGAAACTGGCCCTGGAATAATTAAATAAGACTGAAAAGCAAGAATATCAAAAACAATTTCTTAATAATTAATTATTTTATAACTGTTAAAAACTTAAAGTGGAATTCTTGATGTTTTCTTCACAACAAAAAGAAAATAGTTTTGTTTGCGTCGCCATATTATCCGCTAAAAATACGGCTCTGGACTATCAAAGCGAGAACGCAAAAAAAAGAAAATAGTTGTTTTCGCATAAGCACATTACCTATTAAAACAACCTGTAACCGGTCCTGTAATATTAAAACAAGAATAGAAAAGAAGAAAATTAATAATGATGTTCCACTAATTAATTAATTTGTAATTGTCAAAACCCTAAAGTGCAATTCTTGATGTTTACTTGCAAACAAAAGGAAAATATAGTTTTATTTTACAGCTTCGCTTTACAAATTAAAAATTCCGAAAACGGCCCTGAAATATTAGAACAACAATAGAAAGCAAAAAATAATAATTATATCTTGCTAATTAATTATATTGTAATTGTGAAAGCATCAAAGTCAAATTCGTAACGGTTTCTCGACAACAAAAGGAAAACTTCATTTTTCCATAGCCACCTTACTCATTAAAAATCCTGAAATCGGCCCTGGAATATCAAAACAGAAAGGCATCGTAATACGATTGATTCTAGACGGTGGTTTAAGTAAATGGACTTTGAAAAACTCCTTACCACCACGATATTTAGAACACCTAAATACGTGTTTAGGAAACTAAGCTGCGATCTTCAGTAGGAATTTGAACTAACTAAAGTAAGTTGGCTTAAATAAGTCCTTTGCCAAGCCAACAATTGCCTTAAATCCTAAGTCATCGTTAGGGTTTGTTACGCCTAACCGACTAAGGAATTATTTTCAACAGATGAACTGAATATAGGCTTAGAATTGGCGCAATGTTAATGCGCTCACATCAATTTAATTCGTTTGTTGAAAACAGTTCCTTTAACAATTTTAGATTTTCTAGTATTGTACCTTGTCCTGTCTCGTAAATATGTCGGGCAACACTGGATTTATCAAACCTATGATTTGAGATGAGCTACATGTTCTTTAAACCTAATCGCACTATTATATTCAGTTTGCCCAATATATTTTCCATTGCACTGAGCACAGTCAATTTCGTAAATCCTCGACTTTTCCAAAGACAAAATACATGTTTGAAATTGATCTGTTTGCATATTTTATCAAGGCCTTTAGTTAAGGGATGGAACGGAATTTTTATGAAATTTCTGGTGATTTCTTTAAAGGTAGAACTTTGTCAAGTCTTGTTGTACTTCGGTTCACACCACTGTACGTATATTTTCAATTGCATGATTCCCTAACGACGTTCATGGGAACAGCATAAACGAAAGAAGTAATGCCATAAAACTAAATGAAGGTGAATACCGATCAAGGATGAACCACTGAAGAAATTAAAGAGGAAGATTTATCAAATCTGAATGTATAATACGGCTAGGAATGTGATGAGAATGGAAGAAAATCAGACAATAAGGATGCTCGCTGAATGGAAGCCCAGTAAAGATACAACTATAGGAAGACCGAGAGCAAGATGATGATACGAGGTTATCAATGATCTGAAAACAATGGAGGTTGGATAAGGAAGACAGAAGGCATAAAACCATGGAGAGAAATAGTAGTAGAAACAAAAAGGCACAAGGTAGTTATTGTAGTATATTATGAGGAAGGGGGCTGAGATGCCCAGCAAATAGGCCCCTATGGACTATTTTTGCTAACCCCTGGCATCCGCTCAATCATCACTATCTTCTCTCTCTCTCTTCCACTCCTACCTTCTCTGCTACTCTTTGAGCAAAGCTTCCTCACATTTTCTTAAATGCCAGGATGTCCGTCCATGCGGGGGAACTCAACTCTACATTGTGAAGTGTTGCTGAGTTAAAACTTTTATGTCTCAGTCGCATTCGCGCCTCGCATTTTCCTAGAAAGTGCAAGGTTTTCTCCTGCCCTCCGCAAGCCTGACCTAGTGCATCGTCCTCTACACCTGGGAGGCTTAGATGTTTTCTGAGCGTACAGTGGCCTGTGAGGACTCCTATCAGCAGATTAAGAGTCCGTCGCGTCGGCTTTTACCCAATAACCGCTTTAGAGTTTTCCGTTCCGGCTGTAAAGAGTTTTGCCTGTCTACATCCCATGAGTCTCCTCCATTCATCCTTCAACCTTACGTGTGCCCATTCGATTAGGGATGACGTGACCTATTACCTTTGAAAACCCTAGACAGGGTTCCGGTCCCACGCAGGTTTCCTCGGCTCTAAGATTGGCAAGCAAAATACACATACGAATATAATGAACTGAAGAAGACCACGTGGACACACCCCTCCAAGAACTAGATTTATAAACTCCAACATGCAGCGGCTACATTCCATCCGGAATATATAGCGCAGTGAATGTATGTTTCCCCCAACATGGTGTATAAATTTTGTACCATGTTTTGACAACACTCTGTATATACAGTCGTCTTCTTTTCGTATCATTTTGCCTATTGGCGTCAGATTTAGGACTAAGTCGTCTTTAACCCATTTCTTCCATTCTTTCCTTTTGCTTTTCATTTCATTTGGCCTTGCCTTAGCGTTCCTAAGTCTACTACTGTCTGTGTCACTCAAGATTTCCCAGACCTTCCCCTTCTTCTTTGCTTTAGTCTTTTTGCTTCTAGTACTTTTCCGCATGTTCTCTGTGGATCCATCCCTAATATGCGTGCGTACCAGTTTAGTTGCCTCTTTTCTACCTTCTTCTGTATTGACTCCTGGTCTAACATCTCTCTAATTTGTTCATTCTGTATTGTGTTCCTTTTTGTCTTACCAGCTATCTTCTTTAAATGTTTCATTTCTATGGCTATTATTTTCTTCTCGTGCTTTTTCTAAAGTGTCACATTCGCGGCTGGCGGATATGGCAGTTGATACTTCACATTTTTATTTATCTCCTTTTTGCTCAGAACGGATCTGTTTTGTTGTTTCCTTTTTCAGTTCTGTTCGTTAATTCTGCCTTTATTTTCCTTCCTCGGTGTTTAGGCTTCCTAAATGTTCATACGTTGTAACCCTTGACTGATCCCTTTGCATTTTATTTCTCTATCTTGGTCTTTCTCTTTTCCATTCACTATCATGGTTTTACCTGTTATATATTCACTTCAATTTTCATCTTCTCTATTTCTTTCAGCTACAGGTCTATTAATTTCTGCATTTTCTTATTTATACCAGCGACTATAATTTATATCATCGGTATACAATATACAGTGATAAGATCCTAAATATTTCTGATACTGATCAGTAGGTAGTTGAATGTGAAAAGTATGTTTAGAACTAATTTAGACATACGTCCTATACAGGTGGCATATATTTGTAGGTTAGTTCTGTATAAAATTCTGAACACTACGAGTAAATACAAAAATATAGCTTTAGCTTTGCAATTTCTACATTTCTACTTACAAAGGATCGAGTGTCTCCCCGTAGGATGCCGCTTAGCATCTAGTAGCTCACCTGTGGCGCCATGACAGGACCGTCTCTAGTAGATTTCGTTCAGGGTTAGGTGTTCTTGACAGGGCCGTCTTTAGCAGACCTTGACTGATGTACCTAACTTGTAACGGGTACCAGGTATCCGAATGTTACCACCGTTCAATGGGTTCAGTTCCCCCATGCCACTGCGATCACCAACTGACCTCCACCGGCCGCCGTACGTGCATCACAAGAAAAAGAGTGAGAGAAAACCTCTCCACGGGCCACTCTGCGAAGTGCAATGCAGATATCGCTGGCTGGTCAACCAGGTCGAGGTCAATACGAGTGATTAGGTCTAATCACCGACTCTCCCAAGCATTAAGGAGGTTAAAACGGAATCCCGCGCGGGTACACAACACCCAGGAACCTTACAGAGCTCACTGGCTCCCCAAGCAGAGTACCAGAGGCCTCAATCATAAGAACACAGTAATTACAATTACTAACAGTACTACATAAGCAAAAGCATTATCTACAGCTTCAATCAACAACTACTCATCTCGCCTCAACCTCACTACCTTACTGGTAGCCAATAGATGGTATACATCACTTCAGTGCATTTGTCAACTAAGCAACACACATATACTGTTAATTCACTTATACCGAACGCGCGAACTCCGAACCCGTCTGAGAAGCCATCCTTTCGGCCGCTTCGCATCCACTACTCTAATTTTCCTAAATCTTACCTAAAAACACCGCTCTGCGACGAATCTCGGGTCTTACAATGGCATAACCATAAACATAATTTATTACACAAGGGGGCTAGTAACCACAATATTTAGAAAACAGCTTTATTGACAACTATACGAGCGTACAATAAATGTGAAATAATTTGTCCAAAAATATTATTCCTACTCTAGTCTGTAGATTGTTAAAAATTTAAGGTGATGAAATTTGTAAAAATATTTCAAACAAAATTTACAAATTTCGGGTTTGGAATTTTGCAAAAATTTAATTCCATTTTGCAACAATTTTCAGTTATATTTCCTACTGATATTTTATAAGCACTGATTCCTGTTTCCCTGTCCATAGTTATCGTTTTTTCTATGAACATACGGTGAACACATTTTTGTTTGGTGGTCACTGGTTTAAAATTGTGAGCGCATTCATCTGTATCTGCTATACATCCGCGTCTTTGTCGGCAGATTAATGGATTTTTGATGGTTTAGGGATGATGTCGTCACCGCTGCGTATACTGTATTGCGTCACAAATGTAGTACGCTGATAATGATGACTGCAGCGATGAGGTTTTAGAGAGTACTGAGAAAGACAAATGATGTGTAGGATTTATAGAATTATTACACAATTAATGAGGAAACGTAGAATTACGTGTCAGAGGTAAAATTGGCTAAAAAGGATTAATTAATAAATAATATAAATAAAATCAAAACTTCAAAGTTTATATCGCCGATGATGATGATGATGCTAACCTATTCTTCTGCAAACATTTTTAGAAAAATATATTAGCTATTTTTAGGGCCCGTACGAGGGGCAAATAAAATTTATTTTAAAATCATAATTATCTAAGGTTGCAGCGTTTCCTCATTTCATGTATGGAATTCCTGGGTACATAAATAGCGAATGCGATCAGAACTCACCGGCGTCGACAGGCAGGTGACATGCAACGGATAATAAAGCATAGACTTACTGATCTGCTAATACATATTGGGCGGTTGTACTCACCTTCTCCAGCTCCCTATGCCTGGGCTCGAACAGGATACTGAAGCGCATCTACCGGCCAGCTGATGTGGCTGTATTCACTTGTAATCATAAATTAATTATTACTACAATTATGCATATATTCTGCTGCATCAATCCTCTAGAGGGAACTATGCAGCTGGACTATGTCCAACCAGACCCCACACCGATGGGGAGACTTAATTCTTAGTTAATAATAATAATTCAAGGCAGGCGCCTGTACGAGAGTACTTCTGCCAGCTGACTACCTCCTGAATGATTGTCAGGTGAATAAATGATTAAACATTATCTACTCACATAGATAATTGTACTCACTAAGCTACTGTTTCCAACAACTACTTAAATAGATACATCAATCTTGTATAATAACAATAATAGGAGGCAGGGCACGTAAAACCCATATAATATTAGCTAGATAATACGCAACCATTCAGGTAAATACATATAACACTTCGTGGAATATATACTATAATCCCGGTAGCGCAATACAATATATACAGACATACCCGCACATATTCGAAATCATTGTCGCTACACCTGAGATTGTATTGCAGATCATATTCATATAATAAACAAATAAATGGTAACGCTAATATCGCACCTCACCCCAACATAGGGGATAATCGCATACCAATCAGTTAGGCCTCTCGTTATAACAATTTCAATCTCTGCTAGATGTTATTGAGCCGCCAGAAACTGTGTATATTTTTGCATATATTTATCTGTTGAGTGTACATTTAAGTAATATTTATAGTAGATAAAAAGCACCGTCTAACACTATTACACAAAACCAATTTGTATATATTCTTGTTCTATTGCCACTCTTAATGGAGGTTGGCTATCATTAAGGCTACTTGGATCTTCGATACTGCAGTTCTGAACAATGAAGTAGTAATCTAAACTTTAACAATAAGTATTGTATAGTGAGGTCGTAAAATGTCCCCCCCCCCCCTATTAACCTTTGAATGATTTGATATTTTTACACAAAATTTTGTGTTTTAATGGGAGGCTAAATACTACTTTTTAACCCATAGTTAAATTTTATAAATGGCGGCTAGGCGTCATCTTAAACTATTATTTAAATGGCAATGGGAGTCGAGTGACACCTCATTTGGAAAGTATTTTAGTTCTGCGTCTGATACTTGAGTTTCATAAAAAATATTCATCCCGAATGACAGATGAAAACTAAGAATTAACGCAAAAAAGGAATGCTTTCGTAATGTTCACCATTGAAGAATGAAGAAGAAGATTCTAAATGACAACCAAACTTATTTTATACAACAAAAACTGAATAGTAATACTATTTTAATAAATGTTCAAAGTGTGCTCCTTGAACTTCTTGGCAATAGAAAAACCTATTTAATATTTCTTCCCATACGTTCTGCAAAGTTTCAACTCCAATATTTGCACAAGCCTCTGTTATTTCACGTCGTAAATCCAAAAGGGAATCGGGTTCTGTTTGAATAACTTTCGATTTAAGATACCCCCACAAAAAAAGTCCAACGGAATCAGGTCACGGGATCGCGGAGGCCATTCTGTTAGATCACGACGACCAATCCATCGTTAAGGATACCTGCATCGAGATAATTGCGAACTTGTCTGCTAAAATGCGGAGGAGCGCCATCTTGCTGGAATATGATATCCATGTCAAATTCGTTTAGATTATTTTCAGCAATCTCAACTATTAACGGATGGATGAGGTTTTCCAGCATGTTCAACTACAATTCCTCAGTAAGCTTTCCGTCGGTATATAAGGGATCTACGATATGGTCGCCAAGTATTCCTATCCACACACTCAATTTTTGCTGAAATTGGGTGTGACCTTCCCGAAAAACATGGGGATTTTCATCGCACCAATATTTTTTTTGGCAGTGGTCGCCGATACATCACATATAGCAGCTACATGTGAAGTTGATTGCTGAGAATGTACTACCATTTCACCGACTGTCTGAATTTGTTTGTCTTCTGAAATTGCGGATCGTCCAGGGTTTTTCCTGTTTTGCACACTTCCAGTGTTAATACATTTTTGCACAAGTTCTCTTAAATAGGTCCTCGAAATAGGACGGTCGGAAAAAACGTTCATTAAATATTCTTTCGGTTTCGTGAAAGTTTCAATTGGCGAGAACCAAAATTTATATTTCCCATAAGAAATAATGTAAACTGGATTAATCCGTTCCAGACCCTAAATTTAAATAACAATTTAAAACTTTACCTGTACTAGGGTGAGCTAATGGCCATTAGCGGATTTCTCATTAAGCTAAGCAGACTTAGGAATTACTTAAATAATGTATTTGGAGGAAATTGCATTGGAAGAGGAGCTGTGCATCCATGGCCACCAAGAAGTTGCTATATCACTCCACTAGATATTTTTCGGTGAAGTATAATTAAATAAATAGTTAATATACCGAACTCCGGTAGTAAATGAGCATGTTTTAGAAAACAGAATAACTGAGGCGTGTACATCAATTAAACCTGCCGCGCTTGATCAAGGCCAAAAATCGTATTGAAAACGGATTGGAAAATATGTGGAAGTAATTTTGAATATTTACTGAATTAAATGAATCGTTACCATGTTTTTTGTTGTTTTTCACTTGTTTACGTTTTAGTACGGTTGCGCCAAAGAGTGCTTATAATTAATATTAGTAAAACTGTTAATTACTATAATAAGAGATCAACTTGACAAGAAGTAAAGATGGTCCATTTCTGTAGAGATCACGATAAGCTGTAGGTCCCCACTGTTTTACGCCACCGGTGGAAATACCACAAGGTAGTATGTGAGAGGCGTGTCAGGTGTAATTGACGTACACCCCTCGATTATTCTGTTTTATAAAACATGCTCATTTACTACCGGAGTTCGATATACTATTTCTTTAATTATAACTCAACGAAAAAAGTGATATATTGCAACATATAACTTACCATTGATGCACAGCTCGTCTTCCAATCCAATTTTCTCGAAATACATTATTTAAGTAAATCCTTCAACTCCAAATGTAGCAAGTATGACAGCTGTGATATTAGTAACAAAGTTTTTGTCTTTCATTGAGTTGTACATGTTCTAACTACCCGGGTAAAATGTTTTATAGGAAATCCAAGTAACGTTGTCCAAGTAAGTTTTCGTAGAAGTATATAGTGTCGTGAGGACGTGAGGGGCTGCTGGTGTCCCATCGGGCGCTTCCTAAGGTGGCAGATGCGGGAATGCTTGCCAGATATAGTGGGTACCGGGGAAATAAAATACTTGGGCCAAAACAGCAACAGAAGTAGTCATCAAACTACAACAGATAATTACCAGTATAAGTAATTATTTCCTGCAGGGGGGTTAGGGTGAATGATTTGTAGGAGAAGGGCTCTTTTCGTCCTGAGCTAAGAAACTGGTCTGGTCGAAGGCAGACGAACTGATGGCATAACGAACGGCATAAGAAGGCAGGAAATCGCTAGATTAAAGGCCACTGGGCATCTCTAGTATAATTCATATGACTTCAATGTTCAATATTAAAACAGCTTCCGGGGTAATTCCACCATCTCAAGGGGGGAGGGCGATATTGAATGAAGAAGATAATGCACAGAAATAAATCAGGATAACGCATATGAATAGTTGCATAACCAGTCTGACTTACATTTTTAGGCCCATGTCTCTTTCCCATCATCTTGAAGATTTCCTCAGTCATATATTTCTTTCTCTTTATATTTGCGACAGCTTTAAGATATTTTGATGCCGTATTTCTCAAAATCATACTGAAAAGTTCGAGAGACTGCTGGTATGTATCGGCCCAAAACAACAAGGAAAGCTGATAGATGGGAACGGAGAGATCATGCCTAGAAGGGCGAGGATTAGCGTCTGGAAAAATACACAGAGACGGCTTTTAGAAATACAGGATACCTATAATACAGATAATAATAACTGTGAATCAGGTCCCAAGAGTCTCAAGCAAGAAGTGGAGAAGGCAATAAAAATTGGAAAAGATGGCAAGGCGCTTGTACCTGATGGCGTCCTTACGGGACTGCTGGACGATAACACTATCATTATCAGAAAGTTTTACAACCTTACATACGACCTTTCACCTTTCCGACAGGCTTGGAAGTGAATGCCTTGCTATACACCTTCGGCTTTTTAGAGACAGGGTTACTGTCGCTGGGCTTCTTTGGAGCGTATCCTTTGGGTTTTATAGCTCCAAATTTGTAGCTAGACTTTTTCAGAGTCTCATAGGAATTGTGGTCCACTAACAGGGTTAGATGTGTGGCCGTCCCTTCTTCTATCCTGTTGAGGACCCTCCAGTCAGTTGTATTTAGGCCTTCATTCTGGCCTTTAATCAACTTCGTGATCCTCCCATTTTTGTCTTCACGACTGTTGGGAAGTAGGCGTTCATGATTACCGCCTTTGGTAAGTCTGTCTCCTAGACAGCTGAGTCCCCTCCCAAGGCTTCAAAGTGGTGTTGACCAGTTGCTTCAGCCACTCCGCGGTGTCTTTGTTAGCGCAGGTCATCATTAGCCATCCGGTTTTGAAGGTATTTCCTAGAAATTATGCTTGGTAGAGCCTTCTTCTAGGTCAATAGTGGATTGGCGGATGGCCTCTTGTATAGCCTTCATCTCCTCTGAGGTAAGGTTGACCTCTGGGTATTTTTGGTGTAATATATCCACTTTCTTGGATTCCAAGACCTGCTTGAAGTTTTTGGCAGCCGTGGAAGCCGCTGCCTCATGCGGAACTATTGCCCCGCTTGGAGGTGCGCTCTTCCCCGTCGCCTTCTTCTTCTTAGGCACTTCAGGAGTGGAATCTGAGGATCTGATCCTCTTAGATCTTTTGCCTGAGCTTGTAAGTGTCTGTTTTGCTTTGGCTCGGGCCTCTTGCTTCAGCAGCCATTTAAATCTTTTTCTGACGGCCCCACTCAGCCGCCCTTTGTCCTTCAGTTGGAGCTTTGAAACAGTCTCCTCAAGCTGTAAGGTAGCGTCCTCTCTTTCTGGTGAGGCGTTGATATTTGAAGAAGGAGGCGTTAGAAATCACCTCTGTCTCTATTTTTTTTTTGGGAATTGCTTCCCCTGTTGTATCTTGAGGATTTTCACCCTCTGGCGGTTAACTTTGTGTATCTATAAGATTCCCACGAGTAGCTAGGGAAAGGTACCGTGAGAAGGGTAAATGAAACAGGAGGACCCCTGGTATCCAGAGTCCGCTTAGTAGTAACCAAGCATTCCTTTGGCCATGCAACCCTCGGCGTAAGCTGTTTCACCTTGGTTTGGAAGGGGTTGGTATGGAAAAACTTGGTGTTGCCCCCAAGCTATCCAGACGGGCCCCTACCGCCTTAGCCCCGTTCCAGGGGGTTGGGATTTTTATTGAGGTTGTCTCCTCTTGGTCTAGGTGGTTAAGCCAAGGCCCCCCCGCACTCTTCTGCTCCGTGAGACATGACCACGTTAGCAGAAGGATGCATGGTATGACGGAAGTGCTAGGCACTAACCCACGACGTTCTTAACCCAGTGCAGGCCCTTGACTACGACATGACAGTTGGGCTGAGTAGCTGGTCCGCAGCGCCGGTTTTTAGCTGCTACCAGCCAACTCTTTACAAGTCGCGAGCGGCCTTATCCTCGACACTAACCTTTTGTTTCACTCGCGATCATCCACGTAAAGGCCTTGCCTCTATCCGCCATCTTGAGGACGCGCCCGGTAGGGAGCTACCCCCCGAGCAGGGTATACGTCGGTTAGTAAACAATGGCATAGGTGCCTTAACTGTGACGGTAATTATTATTAATTAAACTGTTGAATAATTATTTTATAAAGCTAATATGGGTTTCAATTGAACACACCTCGTATTATATGGGGTAGAAGCATAGACGTTGAGAGAGTTCAGCGAACAAAATTGGAGGCTTTCGAAATGTGGGCCTATAGACATACCTATACTGAGAATTCTTTGGACTGAATATGTAACGATCAACAAAATATTGAGAAGACTATACAATAAAAGGTTAAAATTGTAAAAAAAAAAGGAAAACTTGAGTATTGTCGACAGGTAATGGTGTGCCCGGAGAGATCTCTACGATTATAATTTATAATCCAAGGGAAAATAGAAGAAAGGCGAGAGTCTGGTAGGAGCAGAATTTATTGACTGAAGACTTCAAGAAACTGGTTGAACGCTAGAAAAGCAACGAGCAAGTAAAAATAGCCATGTGGGTCGCCGACATCTGTTGGAAATAAGAAGAAGAGAATAATTGTGGTTACCTGTTATGCCACACCAAATATTTACAGCAAAATATTTTTGGAAAGAAATAACACATACCCTGTATGGGTTACTGTATGTGCGTAATACTGTGAGTTAAGTACGTCTATTCACTTCAGCTACTTGAGTATGTATATTTTATCCGAGGACCGATGCAGCAGCAATTGAATGAATTATATTTTCAAGGTAATTAGCAATCTGTCTCGTCGGTTTTCCTACAACCACACGCCGCTGTCACAATGACTTAGGTGGATGTTATCCATCCCCTATTTGTCCTTTACGAGGCACAGAATTGCGAACCGAGACCGTAGGCCCCAAAATCCAGTGACATGTACGATCTACCTAGGTAACTCAACCTGTCGCAGGTACATAGGTGGATAGTATCACTTCCATTGGCCCTTTAGAGGACGCAGAATTGGGAACCGGGGTTCTAGGCCGCAACAATCTGCGACATGTACAATCTAGGCAATCCAAGTGTCGCAGACAGATAGGTGGTATTTGCCCTTTAGGAGACACAGAATTGCTAATCGGAGTCCTAGGCCCCAAAATCTTCAGATATGTACGATCTGGCAATTTAACTTCTCGCAGAGACATTGGTGGACGGTATTCCTTCCCAATAGGCCCTTTAGGGGGCACAGAATTGCGAATCGGGGTCCTAGGCCCCAAAAACTTCAGATATGTACAATCTAGGCAACTTAACATGTCGCAGAGACATAGGTGGACGGTATTCATTCCCTATAAGCCCTTTAGGGGCCACAGAATTGCGAACCGGGGTCTTAGGTCCCACAATCTGCGGCATGTATGATCTAGGGAATCCTACGTTTCGCAGAGACATTGATGGATGGTATCCCTTCCATATTGGGCGTTTAGGGGGCAGAGAATTGGGAACCGGGGTCCTAGGTCGCAACAATCTGCGACATGTACAATCTAGGCAATCCAAGTGTCGCAGACACATAGGTGGATCGTCTACCTTCCCTATTTGCCCTTTAGGAGACACAGAATTGCGAATCGAAGTCCTAGGCCCCAAAATCTTCAAATATGTACGATCTAGGCAATTTAACTTCTCGCAGAGACATAGGTGGACCCTATAAGTCCTTTAGGGCACCCAGAATTGCAAATCGGGGCCCTAGGCCCCAAAATATTCAAATATGTACGATCTAGACAACTTAACATGTCGCAGAGACATAGGTGGATGGTATCCCTTCCCTATAGGCCGTTTAGGGGGCACAGAATTGCGAATCGGAGTCCTAGGCCCCAAAATCTTCAGATATGTACGATCTCGGCAACTTAACTTCTCGCAGAGACATAGGTGGACGGTATCCCTTCCCTATTAGCCCTTTAGGGGACACAGAATTGCAAATAGGGGCCCTAGGCCCCAAAATATTCAAATATGTACGATCTAGACAACTTAACATGTCACAGAGACATAGGTGGATGGTATCCCTTCCCTATAGGCCCTTTAGGGGGCACAGAATTGCGAACCGGGGTCTTAGGCCCCAACAATCTGCGATATGTATGATCTAGGGAATCCTACGTTTCGCAGAGACATTGATGGATGGTATCCCTTCCCTATTGGCCCTTTAGGGGCACACAATTGCAAACCGGGTCCTAGGTTCCAAAATCTTGTGACATGTACGATCTAGGCAATCTTATATGTCGCAGAGACATAGATGCAGGGGCGTATCCAAAGGGGGGCAAGTGGGGTCAGCTGCCCCCTTTCTACAACATGGAAACATTTAAAATACAATAGAAAAAATATAAACAATAAATTTCTGAAAAATTGAGTAATAGGTTGCTTGTTGGTATGTCAACATTTTGCATGAAACTAATTACGAAATACAGACCCTTGCGCCATCTGTTAAAAGTCATAACAACTACAACATGTACGTGTATTATACACGTACAGGTTGTAGTTCTTATTACTTCTCACAGATGGATGTGGTAACAAGGAGCTTTCTAGAATAATCTCGTCTCTTTTCACGACGCATCAACAACGAGCATATTCCAGAAGCTATTTACCTCGTACATATATAAGAGCGCCCGCATCTCGGTTAGAGTCGGTGTAGTTGAGTTACCTTCAGACAAGGGTCACAAGTGTGTGCAATTTTTACGATAACAAAGTTTGTTGTTTCATGCCATCTACTTTGTTACAAATTGTACAAAAATGGATATTAGAAAGTTGATATTTTTGGTAAGAATGGTAAATATTGACGTTTATTTGGGTATCTTCGTTAGCATGTGTTATGCCGCGTCCATACGAATATATTTTATTTTTTGCAGCGAATTTAAAACGAAAGAAAAGTGCTTTTTGAAACTGAAGACGACGGTTGTGGAAATATCGTTGGCCTAGCAACTATTATGTCGGTTGATAAGAAAAAACATCTGCTGGAAAATGGCTGAGTACCTAGGAAGAACTACGATTTTGCTGCTGCCAAACACCTTAAGAGGAAATTGAATCACCAGTGACTGAACACATATTCACCATGGTTAGCTTACTCTAGGCGACTCAAAGATACTTTCTGTAAATACTGTGTGTTGTTTCCACAGCCAGCCAGCGTGAAGATAGGTGATTGGAGTTCTTTCATCATCAGACCTTTCACTAAGTACAAGG
>JABXWE010060209.1:0-12104 GCA_014611495.1 Limonius californicus
CACGTATATAGTAGAGAATGAAGTATGCCTGGTTGCATATTAAAAGGAAATTAAGGGGCACCGCAGATATTTGGCGGGACTTCTTACAAGCCTTGTAAGTCTATTCGTTACGAGGCAAGGTTTTAGGATAGCGCTTGAACAACCGTTTTGAGGAAAATAACTCTACTGTTGAATAAAGATGATATGAACAGTTTCCAGTATGGGAAAGTCCAGGGAGGCAGTCGCGTCCACTTATTTGCTTAAAGGAAACAGGTACGAGGTTTACAGTTACTATACAAATTAAATGAGCATATAAATAAAACCTTGTAGTTATTTATTGTATTTAATTTGGTGTGACATATTTAATTTATGTTTTATAAAAGGGAAAGCACAGATAATTGTGATTAGACTTTGATATTTGAATGTTTTCTTTTATTGTGCATGTGTGTTGCCAGTTAGAAAAGTTATACATAACAACCAATTGTAGCAGCTTCCCTGAGATCAACTAAAGAAGGTTTATGAGAATATTTGACTTGTGTTGGTTAAACAATTTATTAAATTGTATATGTTTAATATCCATTTGAGAAAGGATATCTTGCTTAAGAGTTTAATTTGTTTATGGCGCCCAACATAGTAAGTTTAACCAGGCACAATTTCATATGCTGTATTTAATTCTTTTAAAACCGCAAAATATTATTATAAACGATCATTATTATAAATTAAAGACCCATATCACAGCAATATATATTATTACATTTTTGTATTATTATTGTTTTATCTTTACAACGGCATAGGGTTTTATGTATGTATGCCTAACAGTTTAGATAATAATTACCTATTTCTTAAATTTTGAAAAAATGATAGTCTGTCTTTAAGTCAGTATCTAAAGAACGACATATAATTTTCAAACTTATTTTGCTTCTTACACGAACACATTTTCAGATAGATGCCGTACTGTTTTGAATTTTAAATATCTTATACAGGATGTTCCTAATTTACTACCACATTTAATAGAATTCGAGAAAAGTTGGCAATAATATGTAATTTTATTTTGTTTTAAAAAATATGTTAATGGGTATAGGATTTTATAAAAGTCCAGTTATATGCTGACATTTTAAACTAGAAATGTTTGTATGTTCTACCGCGCTTCCTAGAACGAAAACGTAAGCAAAGGAGTAACGACTCATAAGGTTTTCATTAGAACAATTGCTGTCAACAAACTACATACGTTGTCTTCTTCTTCTTCTTCTTCTTCTTCTTCGTGTTGTAGGTCTGGGACCTGTTGGTTCTGGTAATTTATTGGGTTTTAAGGTGTTGGCTGCTCTTGAGAGGTAGACTGCCAGCTGTTACGCCATCTCTTACGGGGTCTTCCCGGTAGTCTTGCTCCTCTAGGTTTCAAGTTTTGTGCCATTTTTGCTATCCTGTCGTCGTCCACACATGTTACGTATTCATTCCAGTTTCGTCCTCTTTGAGGTACCCATCTAACAACGTTTTGGGTTTCACATGTCGTTCTGATACTTTCGCTTCGTCTCTTAGCGTTTTTCCTGTGATAGATCGTAGTACCTTCATCTCAGTGTTCTCATTAACCTTTTAGACCCCTCGTTTCCGCAGCGTACGTCATAATCTCGTTGGTTCCTTTGATATTGTTAGGCATTTTGCTTTGTTCGTAGAGATGACCATATTGTATTTTTCGGCTTCTTTTTTAAAGTTGTAGAGTAAGGGTTGTAGTCCGTCTTCATCCTCTGATATTAACGTCACGTCGTCTGCATAGCGGATGATTTTTATCTCTTTATGCCCCATTCGATATCTATATCCAAATTCTTTTGTATTATATGTAATTTTATCCATGACCAGATTAAACAGAGTAGGACTCAGGCTGTCCCCTTGGCTAACTCCCGTTGTTATAGGTAGTTCTTACCTTAGTTGTGTTATTTGAGTTTTAATTTCGTATTATTCTTATGATGTTTCTCTTTCATTATCGTTACTACATCTTTAAAAATCAAACATGTATCTCTTCATATACCTGACGGTGTTGCCTATAATTATTTAATAATAATTCATAGAACCCTCGTATAAACTGATTTGCTAAACAACGCCTTCCTAACCCGTGGGGGGGGGAGGTAAAGTCGAGACTGGACAGTTTGCCGTAGAGTAGAACCCGGCGTAGGAAGGGGGACCCCAATTGACCCCCATATTTCATTAGAAATACTAACTTTGTTTTATTTTAATAGGACAATATGATCAACTCACCCACAACACAAGTATGGATCCTCCTGTTATTACAACTGTCTACGGTGTTCATGGAACCACGCTGCTACTGGCGAAATGGAACATGCTATACATTAAAGTGTGTTGAAGTCGACACAACCGCCCTGGAAAGCATATTACCAACTATGGAGCAAGAACATAACTACGAGAATGATTACGGTGTAAATGCGTGTGCAATCTTAGATATTAGTCAATCACATGTGGGTGCCATAAAAAATGTAACATGGGCGGTCCCTCGCCCTCACGAATACAAGGAAATGCGCCTAAGCAGAATAAATGTAACGACAATTGAAGAAAATGCATTTGAAAACTTTGGTAACCTAACGAGGCTACTTTTGAATTACAACAAAATGGAGTCGATACAGTTGAGAAGCGGATTAGGAAGTTTGGAAGAAATTAATTAGTTATAATAACATTACAAAATTAGAAACTAGTTCCTTGCCAATAATTCATACCTTGAATGTGTTAGACTTATCTCACAATAGATTAACAGCATTAGAAAGAGCTGTTTGCAATTTTGAACAGTTAGAAGAACTCATCGTGCAGTACAACAACCTTACTGATGTAGAACACAACTTTCAATGCAATTTAAATCTAATATTTTTGGATTTATCCTATAATCAAATACATGAAATCACAGCTGCGGCGTTTATTGAGTTAAAAGAACTGAAAATATTATATTTCAACGACAATCAAATTGTCGAATTGCATCAAAGTGTTTTTAAAAATCAGCGTTCGCTTTATGATCTATTCTTGAACAACAACAACTTGCCCTCCATAAACGTTACCACATTTTCTGGTTTAAAAAAGCTTAATTACTTGTCATTACGTGATAATAAAATTTCTAGTATTCAGCCTGATTCATTTTCAGACTTAAACTCTCTTGCAATAATAGTATTATCAAACAATCAGTTACACACCCTTACATCTAACACTTTTAGGGGATTAGATAATCTACAATTACTCTACTTGTTTGATTTACCTGTAACAACTGTTGAGGGAAATGCCTTTAACGGTCTTAGTAGTTTAACATATTTATACATGCGTGATTGTAAAACAGAATATATTTCTCCAATTGCATTCAGTGGTCTCGCAAGACTGACCCATCTAATGTTGACTATCAAGATGGACTCTCTACCGGCAAACAGATTTTCAGACTTAAAAAATCTTCAAGAATTGTATATTTACGGAGAAGCATACCACTGTATAGAACTCAATGCGTTTACTGGCTTAAAACGTTTGAAAGAATTTCATTTGTATAGCGACTCGATAGAACAGATATCCCAAGGAAGTTTTAACGGTCTAGATAATCTACTAACGTTAAATCTAGCCAACAATAAAATTCAAAGATTAGAATCTGATGTATTTGCTGGAATGCCAAAATTGGCATCCCTGCAGTTAGATAGTAATTTAATCAACACCATAGATGCAAATGCATTTTTTGAACTCAACAATGTCACCCTACTTAGCATAAGCAACAACACTATACCGCATCTAAAAAAAGACGCTTTTAGAGGACTACAAAACCTAGGGGGTCTAGATTTATCGACATTACATATTAGAATAATAGAACCAGGTGCGTTTCTAGGTCTGGAAAAATTGGTTACTTTACATTTAAGTAACAACTATATAGATAAAATTCAAGCCAGAACATTTCTAGGACTATCCAACCTTATTCGCTTACATTTAGATAGCAATCAGATAATGTCTTTGGATAGTAACGCATTTTATGAACTAAATCTGCTGGAATCACTGAATATTACCAATAATACTATTTTATCTTTAAAAGACGATGCATTTAAAGGGTTAAGTAATATAGAAACATTAAATTTAGCAAGTTTAAATATTACTGAAGTAGATATCTACGCTTTCAGAGGTCTTAAAAATTTGCGTTCTTTAAACCTCAGCGGAAATTTAATTACCACAATCAAAGCGCGATCGTTTACTGAATTATCAAATTTGAAAAACTTATCACTGTATAGTAACAACATCACTGAAATCGATCGTTACGCCTTTGAAGGACTTGAGAATGTTGAAATGTTCACTATAGCTAATAATTCCATTTATTCTCTCAAACCTAACGCTTTTACAGGTCTTTCTGCTTTAACGGCGCTTAATTTAAGTGACTTAAATATTCATTCAATTGAGAAAGGTGCCTTCGATGGTATCAGCAATGTCCGCAGTTTGAATCTAAAGGGAAATCCTATTACCATATTGGAAAGTAATATTTTCGATGGCCTAACACAGTTGGAACATTTAGATTTAAATGAAAATTAAAAAGTCATAAACAGCAATGCTTTTCATGGCCTTTCCAGGTTGCAGTTGCTTATAGTGAACAACGCAGATTTAGCACAACTTCAAAGCAATACATTTACCGGACTGAGTAAACTAGAAACATTACGATTTGTAAACACACATGTTGGTACACTAAAGAGTGGAGCATTTGAAGGTTTATCCAGTTTAAAAGAACTGACTCTAAGTAACTGCACTATTGATACGTTAGAAAATAGAGCATTTTCATTTTTAACCAATATAAGCATTAAAAACCCATTACATAGAACCCATTATAATTTATCGGGGTTGTCCATTAAGACTATAAAGCCCGGATCATTTGTGGACTTCAAAATTCCACAACAGACGCGTTTTATGAAGTTTTTGCATCTCTCTTATAATAATTTGACTATTATTTACGCAAATACCTTTAAGGGACTGCAAGATATGACTGGAATATCAATCAATGATAATCAAATCGGAACAATTGAACCATTAGCATTTTCAGAATTAAAAAGTCTAAGAGCGCTGACATTGAAGGACAACAAACTAGTAAGATTATTGCCCAATACATTTAAAGGGTTAGAAACCCTAGACGAACTAGATATTAGTAACAATAAAATAGCTACTCTTAATTCGGAATCATTTTTTTCATTAACGAAGCTTACTTCAATAAATATTGGCGGGAATGATCTTACTGAAATTCAGTTCGACTGTTTTAAAAATATGCCTGATTTGCGATCATTGAATCTTACAAGAAATCGTTTAATTACATTGCAGGGCCATTTTAATGAATCTGGTCTTAGACAATTGATTCGTTTGGATTTATCTTATAACAATCTTTCAGCGTTTGACGCGAAGGTTTTGGTGTCCACGAAGAAGTTAATATATCTTTTACTAAATTCCAATATCATTTTAGACCTAAACTTGGATTATTTTATTGAAAACGCACCTCAAGATGCGTCCGTTAATATCGGTAATAACAGTATTCCTTGCCCTACGCTAACTCAACTACTACTGAGATTCAGAAAACACAATATTAGATACATGTATGAGCGAGAACCACAAGCTTTCGGTTTAGGTTACATTGATGGTGTAAGCTGCAAAGACTCTGAAAATGGAGCATTTGTATCAAATGAAATAGATTTATTGGACATTAATCAAATCCTTAATCGTAGCAATGAACAATTAGGTTATCTAATTGTGTATTCATTTAAGCATTTGACTGCTTCGTTAGAAAAATTGCATACCAAATTTGAATTGCATTTTAATAACACAGATCATTCAAATAGGATGAGTATATTTGAAAGTTTCCTGGTTGCGATTTGTATAATAATTTGTATAGGGAAATCAATCACATTATTTAAATATTTGTTAGTGCGAATTAATAATCGAAGGAATTATACTCAACGAGAAACTTGAAGTCAGATAAGAAATGAAGCTTTATAAAATATTGTTGTGAGGTTCTACATATATTGCGGAACTAATTAATGTTAAATATAACAATGTAATACGTAGTGTACTAGTAGAAATTTCATGCTGTATGTATTATATACTGTAGTTTGAAAAAGTTTTGCATCAGTTGCACAAATAGGATAAATTGCAGCTTAAATCCATTTTGTTCAAATATGTTTCATTTCATTATTGCAAATTAAATACAGGTACATAAACACAATACTATTAATAATAATAACCCAAATTTTTATTCATGAAAAAAGATTTATTCAAAAACAGAGAAATTGTAAGTTATATGTATGTAGGTAATAATGTAGTATACACCTAAACGTTTATTTCAATACATACTAATTAATTTTAAACTAGTTTACACTTAATAAGCCATCCTTTGTATCAATAACTAATTCGTACCTTTTAGGCACAGACTATGCCAGTTTTTGTAATTCCTTCTTCGTAATGAAGCAATACCAGGCATTAATTAGGGATTCGATTAATTCCTCATTTTTGTGGGCTCTTTCCTTGAAATAATATTAGAAATGCTCTGTCATAAGTTTTATACAGGATTTATGTACGGCGATTATGCCGACCAGTCTATTCTTCTAACTTTATTGGTCGATATCCAAGATTGAACAACCTTTGTTGTGTGGGAAGGAGCATTATCATCTTGAATGATAAAGGTTTCGTCGGGAAATAACTCTTTTCCACTAGGCAGCATCTTCTCCTGTAGAACATCAATGTATTTGGTTGCATTCATCATGCCAGTGCACAAGCGCGAGTACTAGTCAAACAGAATTCAAAGTTAAGGAACGATCCACGCGGTACCTACTTGGATGGGTGACCGAAATCTTCGCTCTAACGTTGCAACCCGCGGTGCCTCGGAGCGTACCTAAAACCGTCGGTCGCCCTAGGTTAGTGTGCCATGGCACTAACTACCCCAAACAGGGTTAAAGTGACATCAGGGTGCGGAACTGCCTTCGGGTCTCTGCGCAATCATTTCAGACACGCAATTTTAATTTTCAAACATGCAGTCTACTACAACTTCAGCCTTCTTGCAAATTTCTTCTACAGGCAATCTTTTAACATACGTGTTTCCAGCATGATTGTAAATGGCAAAGGTAGATTCATCACTAAATAATACCTGTAACGTGTGATTTCTGACGCATAGTGTATATCAGGAGTGGTTTTCCATTACAGCGTTTTGGACGGCATATTTTCGGGTTTCGAATTCAAAAACTTGTTCTCATATTGTTGTTCTGCGCATCGATCGTGAATTTTCGGATCTCGGACCGCAGTCAGTTGGATTTAGGTAGAACGCTTTCTATTCTCAAGTAGTGCAGACTTGAATTTTTAATTAAGGTCGTTACGACACGGAAGATTATTCCAATTTTGTGAATTTTTAAGTGATTAGGGGAAGTTTAAATACGGTAGTGTGATAGTAAATGTTTCGCAGGGAGTAATCCTAATTTAGTGCCCTCTAGGAGAGTTTTTCTTCTGCCAATTTAACATCTTATGGTAAGCTTAGAAGGTTCTTATTCCACTTGGTTCTTTTCTAAGACAGTTGAATTCATTTAGGCAGCAAATTCCAGCCGGAAGAGTGGGAAAAAGAATCCGGAAACTGATCGCATTTATAACGACGTGGGAAATCCCGAGAGCCGATATTTTCAGCCTAGTAATTCCAGTGCAGAACCGTCGGCTTGGCGTGAGTAGCAGATGGTCGTATAGCGAGTACTTCGGATAAAGAAAACCTACGTTCAAGGTTTGTGAGTCTACTTTTTACCTTACTGCGTTGGGTTGATAAGTTCATGGAATTTCTAGAACTATACAAAAACAATTAACAGCAACTCGTTTAATTGCGTAGTCATATTTATATTGAATTATAATAAATACTCGACAAAAATTATGTATTTAGTTAAATATTTTTATTTGGTAAAATTATTGTCCATATTCAAATAACTTTTGTATATTGAAAACTGTTAAATGGTCTGCAGATTATGAGATTAAATTTCTGATTTAAAGGTCAAAAGAAAGGGGGAATTTTGCATAAGTTTATAATTATCCGTGCGCATATACCATTAATTTTTGGTTAATGTAATCTAGTTATTGCGTATACGGGGCCTCGAGATATAGTGAATGCTAGACGGTAATTCGGTATTTGGTTGATATTATTTTAGAAGCGGATTAATACTTCTTACTTTAAAACCTGATCCACGCATTATTGCTTTCCCTGGAAATTTTGCGTCAGCTCTCCGTTCATTTTGTTAATAAATGTAAATTTATGTACATATATGCAACTTGCGGTTGTGATCATGATTTTTTTATGCTCCATTCATTAGTGGCAAATTGATCTGTCAAAATCTATATATATATATACTTTTGCTGTATTGGTTAATTGATAATTATATATTGAAAATCTGTCAATTACAATTTTATTTTATTCTGTCTTCAACGATAAGTTTAATATTACCCAGCAAGGTAAGTTCGCATCCAGGAAGGTTCCTGCTTAACCAAAGTTATCTTCGAGGAGAAAAGGGTTTTTTTTAAACAGGTGGCGCCTAGGCTTACATCGAACCACCCTTCTTCGACTGTAGCTAGTCGAACCCTTGTCCTTGATACCTGGACCTTGTTTAGAAACTTGATGTTCTGATAATTTGTGTGTGTAAAACTATTTTTGTTGTCGCCGTCGTATAACTAGGCGTCACATACCTTCTGCCATTGTTCCGGGGCCCAATGGCGATGATCCTCTGCCCATCTCAAACGGCGGAACATTTTTTTCTGATATGAGGAGTTTCTTCCGGACTTTGCAACATCTAAATCCAAATTCAAGAATTCTCCGTCTTACAGTACAAGTGTATACACTTACTTACACCAGTAGCTTCGGACCATATTTTGGTTAAATCTATCGAATTAAGACTTCTGTTTGCCATATTTGGCTTCCGCAATACACTGTTGTCTCTCTATTGTTTTTTTTTTTTGGACGGCCACTGCGAGGTTTATCTCCAATTTTTCCCGTCTTGATGTATTTTTTGATCACTCTAACTGTGGATTGATTGCACTGCACTTTCATAGCTATTTTACGACTGGAACAGCCTTGTTAATGATGAAAAACAATTACATATCGTTTTACATCTGATAATTTGAACGATTTCTTTTCGGATGATATTTTGCCACTGTTGGGGATATCCAGAATGCAACTGAATAATCTATAGTACCTGCAGGTATACACAGGGTGGGTCAGTAAAAACGAAGCAGACCCGATTTTTCACATCTACCGTCATCGTGAATTTTTGTTTTGAAGGGGAAACTTTTTTCGTTTATTTTCAACCTTGTCACTTCAACCTCCTAGGGGTGGCGAGCCTCACCCCTAAATTTTTAAGTGGGAAAGGCGATCGAGTGATACCTAATTTTAGAGAGCTTTAAATTTTTGTTTCAACGCTTTCTAGTTTTTCATATTCGGAAAAGTACTTTTCGAGAAAATACCATTTAAAGATAGCAACCCCCAAAAAACCAAAATAATTAATGATTTTTACTTCTACCATAAAACTGTCATGTTTTGTTGATTAGTATTTTTTGACAGTCCCCATCATCGAGTTTAGTCGAGAATTATAGTCATGTTTCGGATTTTTGTTGTTATGTATGTTTGTTACAAAATGGGTTTATTCTACTGCGGAAAGGGTATTAATAATTGAACTTTATTATGAAAATGGTAGTTCCGCTAATATTACAGTTGACATATATAATGAACAAAATCCTAATAAACATGTTAATCGAAAATACGTTCTTGAGCTAGTAACCAAATTTCGGGAAACGCGAACGGTCGTAAATCGATAGCGAAACTTAGAAGCTGAAAATCGAATAGTGGGAAACGAAGCTATGGAATTTGCACTTTTGGCCACGTTCATCTCGTTCCTGCTTTAGATACCCTTAAGTTTACAGCAATTGCTGGCGTATCCCGTGCTAGCATTCGAAGAATTTTAACCCCCCATAAATTCCATCCGTATAAAATCCATCGTGTCCAAGAATTAAACAAAAATGACTTTGCTAGACCTTTGGATTTTTGCGAAGGTATGGTGAACGGATAATTAATATCCCAAATTTGTTTCTCAACATCTGTTTTTCGAATGAGTGTTCGTATTTTATGAAGGGGATAGTTAATCCCCGTAATTGTCGCTATTGGGCCGATGAAAACCCAGGCATATTCCATGAAGTTCACACTCAAAATCCTCAAGAATTAAACCTGTGGGCTGGAATTTATGGCGATCGCGTTGTTGCTCCTTTTATTCTACCATGAAATCTAATAGGAGAAATGTATTTGGATTTAATACGAGATCATGTTGATTGAGCAATAACTGAAATTATGGAACAAAATGATAGTTACAATGTGAATGAGTTGATGTTTCTTCAAGCAGCTCCATACTATACCCTTATATCCAAATTTGAAATACTAGGAGGCGTTAAAGAGAAAATTTAATGCCCTTTAAAATGATCCTCGATCCGACTGTGTTTAGCTAAACAATTGTACGGTATATATCTTTCTGTGTGAGTAGGAGGAACGGATTGGGTTACGACTAACTCGACCTAGGACGCTTAATCACATAATTAGGGGAACTAAAATAGGTCCAAACAACTCCTCGCATTATGCATCATAATATTAACCTGTTAAAACTAATAAACACACAAGCATATATTTAGTTCGTAGAACAATCCACTAATAAAAATGCTGCACAATAGCAAGTATTAGACGCCACTAAGGCCACTTGAGCCGGTCGTAGAGGTCAACGCGTTGGACGTTAATGCCGAAAGTCTGATGATCAATTGTCACTACTGAAACTTCGGTTGTTTAACAGCCGCTCTCCCCTGCAAGGTTATGGCTAACCAGCGAAGTATTCTGCCTAGTAAATCGTCTCTGGAGTAGAAGTGTTTATACATATCACAGTTCGGATTCCATATTAAGCTGTAAGTCTTCCATATCTGTGGTACCGTAAAATTCGCAACACAAACATAAGCGTATGTGGTTTCAAAATGACGTAGCACCTGCCCACTTCCATAGAAATTATAAGAAACTATCAAAATGAAACTTTCCATAACAGATTAATTATTGCAAGGGGAGCAATTCACTTTTGGTCTACACGTAGTCCAGACTTGACTCCGTTTGATATCCTTTTGAGAGATACAGTAAAAAACAATGTCTACGAAACTCCCGTAGAAACACAAGAAGATTTACTTGAAAGAATTATTGAATCATATAAGTCAATCGTGTGCCCCAGACGTGCTTACTCGTGTTAGAAATTTTCTTCTACGGTAGATTGACTTACATGAACAACAAGGTGGACGGCAGTTTAAACATTTATAACGACATTAATTAGTGTTTCTGTTTCTGTTTTTATTTAATGTATTTTTCTTGTTGATTTTATTGTTATATCAACATATTTTTATGCTATCTCTGTTAATGTTTACATTATAAGAAATAAATATTGTAAATGTACCTATTACAAAACTGCATCTTGTTTGTTAGTAAAGAGTTTCATTCCAGTTTATGAGTGCGTCCAACTTAACTACTTTGATTTTTACTTATTTAAAGTGCGTAAAGTTTATAAGATACCTATGGAATACAAACAGCCGCAATGTTTTTCGCCTACTATCTGTTACAACATAAAGTAATCATCCAATACATTGCTCTGTTATTCTTTTTCCATTTGATTATTTAGTTATACAACTAATACATATTGTCGTGTACGGACAGCAGCGTACTTTTAAAACTCAACTTAAACTCCTGTTTCATGTAATCACTTAATCTTGCATCCGACTAGCTCTCATCGGGATCTATCTCAGTTACAGGGTCGCTCATAAATTATTGTACCGTACCTTCGTAGTTCGCTGTCATTAAATCTGTATGCATTCCAAATAAAAGATTACCAGTTTCTTTAAATTACAACTTTTAATAGTTTAGTAAAGTTACAATCAACCTAAACATATTCCATTCTAAACTTAACACTGTTATACTTAATTTTGAATTTACTTATCAAGCTAGGATTCCTGTGAACAGTTTTTAGAGGCGCAGCTTTTTGTACATTTTATATTTTTCAGTCAAATTATTTACTCATTCCTCTGACAACCCTAATGTTTGACCAATC
>JABXWE010060212.1:0-13277 GCA_014611495.1 Limonius californicus
TATATTTTTAAATACTATATCTAAGTAACATTTTCCTACAATGGGAATTTTTTCTCCCGTGTATGTCGTTAAAGTATCATTTGTTTTTTCTATATTCTTTATATTGAATTCAGATTTCCTAAGTCTTTCATACGTTATAATATTGGCATTTGCTCCTGTATCAATTTTGAATGTTGTGAGTACATTTAATTTTTTATTTATTTGTAGGTCTATAGTACAATAGTTGTACTCCTGCGGTTTATTTACAACATTTATGTTTATATAATCATTCCCTACATCTGATTGATAATCAATTATGCTATTATCAATTACATTAATTCTTTTATTTCTATTTCGACAAACATTTGCAAAGTGGTTAGGTATTTTACATATGTCACAATACTTTCCAAACGCTGGGCATTTATTAATTTGATGGTCTCTGCCACATTTGATACAGCCTCTGATTATTTTGATACCCTTACTTGCAAATGTTTGCGAATGCTGACCTGAATAGGACGTTCCTGCCCTGTTGTTTTGCTGCCTCCTGTTGGGTTGGTATGATTGCGCCCTGTAGTTGACATTAGACGTTGATGCATTGGCGAGAAAGTTTGTTGTCTTCTTTTTGACGGCGTCTATCTCGGTCTTTTTGAAGTTTGCACCGTTTGATGCCTGGCGATGTTCCTTCATGTCCTTGAGCTGCTGCCTGGACGTTTCAGTGATTATGCATGTTTCTATTGCTTTGTCCAACGTTGTTTTTTCACCCTCTTGTAGAAGTTTCTCCCTGACTGCTTCATCGTTTATTCCAATTATTAACATCGTTGTGGTTAATTCTTCAGTTAACTTTTTGTCTCCAAATTCACATTGCTGTGCTTGGTTTTTTAAATGGGTAATGAATTGTTCTAATTTCTCGGTCCCTTGACGATATGTAAAAAATTTATACCTTTCGTATGTTGTATTTTTCTTAGGCACGAAATGCTCATCGAATTTCTTCTTCAGTGTGGCAATTTTATCTTTTTCTCCCTCTTGAAAATTGAAAGAATTGAAAATATTTATGCATTCCTCACCCATGTGATGAAGTAACTGTGCACATTGTATTTTTTCGTCTTTCTTGTCCAATTCTGTTGCTGTTGCGTAAATTTCAAATCTTTGTTTCCACGTGCTCCAGTTTTCTGCCACATTTCCTGTTAATTTGAGGGCTTGCAAAGCTTTTCCTTCCATTTCTTCTTAATGTATTTCTTTGCTGTTTCTTATTTATTTATTTGTTTTTGCACTTCTGCTACACTTAATTAATTTCTCAGTTTTCTTTGTTCTTGTCTCGACTGCGCCATGTTATATTTGATCTTCAATGAAAGACGGTTGAGCTTGAACTGAACTTTATTAACCTATGTTTCAACTGGAGACCACCAGTTGGTTATGCAACCAGGTTTACATGATAGCATTCATTTTACATATATAACAGTGAGCAAGGTAAAGATAAAATTATTTTGTAATTTTTATATGTAAAAATTTTTAGTTTTCATCTGCAAAACATTTGTGTATGTAGCTGTATATCGTTTATATTTTAATTAAAATACTTCTTAAAAGATTTGAAAACAAATACATTAATAATAACTTATATAGTCTTAAGTGCAAAGATTTTCTAACCTCTTAAAGTAAACCAATTTCTCGATAATTTATTGGTTTTAATAAAATACGTTAAGAATGGTCAAATTATGCAACTGTCGCTAATTTACATTGATGGCTTACGTTAAATCAAATTAAATTAAATTTCATTAGGTTCGGTTAGGTTTGACACCAAATATGTGTTTTTTGGGCCAACTTTTCAAAATTAACAGAATGTATTTTATTGAATCCATTTCCCAAAATTATTTCCATTTTAGAATTACATGTAGTTTTCTCATCAATATCTGTACAAATATAACTAATTTAGCTGATCATTTCTGCTTAATACATGTTTGAGTTTTCATTTGGTTTAGGTACATCAGATTTGTCAGTTTTACATTTAAATCACGTTTGTACAATTTCAAACAAAAGATGTCTTTTTTAACGATGATTTGCTAGTAATATAAATTAAATAAATAAAAATTACTGAATTAACGCTTCAGACTTGTTACAGCATTATAATTAGCCAAAACTTGAACTGGATTAAAGAAATGTTGATTTCAACAAAAAAATATGTTTCTTGAAAATTGTTTAATATATAAAATCAAAAATTAACAAAGAAAAATTATATTTTCTGGATGAATATCTCATAGAAGAACAAACCCCTCTAGATACCTTTTGCAAAATTATTAAAGGGAACCAACCAATTCTGTAGGATATCCTTTGTAAAACTTGTTTTCAAATTCCTTTGGCCCTTCACCTCTGCAGAAGACTTTTTTCATAACCACTTCCAATTTATTTTAGACCAGAAGTATAAACCTAGTCTTTTTAAAACCATTTCGTTTATTAGATTTTAAAATTAAACAAAAAACAATTAACACTTTCCAATAATATATAAATTTGAAGCACTGATATGTACATGATTAGTATCACTATGGCTCATAATGATGCAACTATGAGACAAACTCTTTTATAATCCATTTTACAAATTACAGATTTCATTATTTTTTTCGTATGTGGACATCACACTTTTGGATAATTGCCTCCGCTGTACTTTCTTTGTCAATGTTTAATGACTAGCTTTTTTCAAATAAAGCTGCAAACCAGCTTTGATAGTCTTTCACAATAATTGTTAATATACTAATACATAATTCCCAGACTAATTGCCTTCATTTAGAGGTAAACTTAGGTCATCAGAGATTTCTGCAAAAAAAATAAAAGTTTTAAAGAACGATTTATTTATCAATACAAATTGTGGATGCAAACAGTAGTAACTTATACTAAACATGTAGCATACGCAACTAAAATAACCCACATGAAACCACTACATCCACAAATATTTAGAAAAACTTAAACTGTAGAGCTCTTGTCAATGCCTTTTAATTCATATAAACTCATTCATATCTACATAAGAGAACAATATTTAATGTAACTTTTACTTAGTAATCACAGGAAAAAACTAAAATAAAAGGCACTACAAAAGGAAAGCCAAATGTGGAAAAGACTGAAAAATTAAATATCCACCAACAACAGACACATTTGGACAATCCACTTAGGCAGCATCGTAATACTGTATATGATCATAATTTGTTATCACGTACAATGTCTCGATACTGTAAGCTACTGGGCACGAAACAGTATGCAAACTCATATAACTATACAAAATGCACATGACCATACTTGAAATCTCTTTAATAATATTTTTAGTATTTTTTATATTTATGGAACTGAATAAGAATTCTATTGTTTCAAATATGGTTTTACCACAGCCCAAATATCCCACACATTCACTCATGCAAACAAAAACACCACATAATGTTGGTATATTTACAAAGCTGTATCCAATAATTAGCGTTTACCAAAGCGGATCAAGTACTTGCACAAGTGATTAATTATTGGAAACAGACAGAGAAGCAGCAACAAATTTGCTGCTTCTAAAAATTAAAATACCTACTTTAATCTAGTGAGGGATGTAACAATTTTAGCATCGTAAAATTGGACATACTATCTTGTATTTTACAAACCTGAGACATCATATTTTTTAAATAAGTATCTTGCGTGTATGTATGATTTCCTACAGTAACAAAAAGCAACTATAGTTGCAAATTTACTTATAAAGTATGCACAAACACTTTTGCATTTTGAAATGTATAGTCATAGATAAGATTTGGATAACTTCATGAATTATAAATACTTAAAAGTAGACGCGCAAAAATTTTGGCATACTGAAACATATTTTACAAAATTTTATGAAGTCAGTACCACAAACCGTGTTTAAAGGCACTTTCTAAGTCACTACTTTCAATCAGACTTGCTGATCAGATATTTTTTGATTCGTACAAAAATGAGTTATGGAAAATGGGACTAGTCTACCTGTTTTTTTTACATAACTTGCAGTTGCAAAGATACACTGAACACATGACACAAGTGTAAAGTTTTCATTAAATTAACAAAAAAAAGTCACTGGGAAATTGTGTTCCTCCAAATCAAAACAAATAATAGTAGAATAATGGAAAATTTTGTTAAATATTTAACACAAAATGATAATAAACTAAACATTACACTTGTTGTCCGAATGGTTCCTGTAAATTCTGAAGTAAGTATAGGCAATGTTTCTTATGATAATGATTTAGCAACAACAGTCACAAAAATGGAAAGTTGGAACTACTACAACATGTCAACGAGTGACAAAACAGACTTATATTACCACAAAACACATAAAATGTCAGCACAAAGTACAGTATGCAATCACTTCACAAGGCGCCACAAACCATCAGCAGATGCAGCACCAGCTTGCAGCGATGTGCTAGCACAGTATGCCACGGTCCACAGTGATGGGTGTTTTAGACACGGGGGTGTGTGGCAGATGCCTGCAGGTGGTCCCACATTGAGGGCAAAGGCAGTTTGCAGATACATTGTACGTACGAGTTGGTGAATCAGTGTAAGTCCCATTCAAATTGTCCGAGCTGTAGGTCTTCCGCTGTGATTTGGGTGTGTCGGATGTGACACAAGGCAGGGTCTTTCGTTGGCTCAGTGGCGTCGACTTAGGGGTTACAGCCAGGATTTCTGGGGACTTTTTGGTAATTGGGGGTAATATCAGTGCCTTGTGTGAAATCCAGGGGTGGTCTAGTAATTGTTGTACTGTCGGTCGTTTTCTGTAATCAAATTAATTATTTATAAAAATGGTTTAAATTTTATTATGGAATACTATCGAATAACATTTTAATTTTCAGTAAAAAGTATATGATTCAAAAATATCAAACAGGTATTTTTAAACAATCAAAATGATCTTATAAGTCTTTGAACAAGCCCTTTAACTATACAGGGCGTTAGGGAAATTGATCGCCTAATTTCAAGGGTGCAGGAGGAAGTCTAAAAACCCTGAACCACTTTTGGTTTTTATCCATAGCTTCTTCTTGTGCAGCATAATTTTTTCACTGCTATAGTTTTTTGAAATCTAGAATTCTTATTAATAACTATCGCATTTTTAAACAATCTTTAGAAACAGTTCGATGTAGTTTTTCATACCAATTTCTGTATTACAAGCAATTGAACAATTTACTGCCATAAGAGATAAAGAACTCCAAGAAGATGTTTAATGGTGTGAATGTTACTTGTTGGGTTCGTATGTTTTCCTACACTAGAATTTGAACATACTTTAAATTTATTCCATTACTTAATTCATAAATAGCGTATCTTACGCCATCTTTTGGTCATCCCCCCAAGAGTTGCCACCATTTTCGCGTGCTCTCATTGGGGGGCCACCGGTTAAAAATTGCTTGGGTGCATTTTAGTAACAAATTACCAAGAAATGGTCGCGAAAGTCGGATGCAGGATTGTTTTTCTGGAAACCAGCACACCAGCGAGTTTGTCCGCCCGGACCACATTCTTCATAGATCGCAGCTACAGTGCAGAGGTACTGTGATCGGCATCCAAATTACCTTATGAATATTACAACGTTTACGGTTTTCCTGCAATTACAATCTGACAATTAAGTCAGATAGTGTTGTACACAAAAATCAACAATATAGTGGAAATACCGTGTGGTTTCCTGTTCGTTCGATACAGATAAAATTAACTCTGTTACCCTTTTCAATGTTCCCATGAAGACCTATCGTTCCAGTAAGAATATGTACCGCAGATTATAGCTTTTGGCGGTTAAAACATCTAGTTCTATCGGTATTTTCGTCGTTATTCTGATTACATAATCTGTTGAAATATTGCGCAATCCGATGAAATTTTCTACGACCTGACACTATCATACAGTGACGTTAGCCTAGCCGTTTCTTTCCCTTGCCTTCTGTCTCCTTAAGGGTGTCGGCCGAGCTTAAGTTAACCTGTCTTCTAGCTTGCTTCACTTCGACGCTGTTGAAATATTGCGTAATCTGATTAAATATTCTACGACCTGACACTATCCTACAGTGACGTTAGTCTAGCCGTCTCTTTCCCTTATTTTCTCTCGCCTTAGGGGTGTCAGCCGAGCTTAACTTACCCTGTCTTCTGGTTTCCATCACCTCGACGCTGGGTTCTTCCGTTGCTAATAGATTTAAAAATTAGTTTGTTTTTGTACTGTAAACTCAATCGATACTGACTACACAGTACTTTTGCATTTTTTAAATCTTACCATAAATGTCTTTGTCATTTACAGTTTAAGCAGCAGATGAAAACGTCTACAAGCCTTTAAATTATGTATTTAGTGAGCAATAGGACTGACTGTGGTTCTAATTTGAACGTTGTTGGCTTGAACATGTACAAATATTTTATTATTTTACCAATATATTTATAATCATTGTTTAGCAACCTAGAACTTGTTTTGTGAACTTTCCTTCATTGTGTTTATTTCGTCTGCAATATTAAGGCAAGGAGAAAATGCAACAAGGTAGGTTCGACTCCTTGTAAGCTGATCTACATATAGTTGCGACTTATTGCGACATATCCTAATCATCTTATCAATAAAGACTTTCTTCTGGTAATCGTGTTCCACGAACCTTCCTTTCTCCCTGTGCTAGCCGAAGGTCCCATTTTCAATGGTTTTAGCATGGTGCTGACAACGTTCGTGTGGTCCATAACATGATGGCTGCTGCTGCTAGTTCCCATTTTTTTTTAAATTAATTGTGCCTGCTAAGGATATTCCAAAGCTACAAAAATTGAATTCCGGCAGTTCATAAATCTTGTGGCACCAACTTTAACGCTATTTTATGTAAAAACTATGAACCAAAACTAAAAAATGGTTCAGGAATTTTTGAGTTCATTTTGCACCTAGATTCGCCCTTTGAAATTATGGGATCCACTTCCATAACACACATAATAAGTACATTTACAATTATTTACAAATACCTCAGACGCATATTTAATTTGCCTATTTGAAAATATCTTAGAACACAAACCAAAATCTTAAAAAATATCAGATGTAATAAAGTAAAATAAGATTTTGCTTATCAAATATCTTAAACGTTTCAAAATCATTCTATTGATATTTTAACTACAATCCCACAATAAAATGAAGTCAATTATTTGAGATTAGAATTCAAGAGTTAAGAAATAAAAAATAATAAAGCACTAATACCTGAAAAGTATTTGTAAACAAGTCTTTGTTATATTTCTGTATATTGTCGTAATTTTTAATATCTAAAACATATTTAGTTTTTAAAAATATCAAGATTATGTCAAGGGGAACAATAATGTAAAATAAAGTTTTAAAATCTGAGAGATATTTTAAACAGATAATGTTAAATAGTATTTGTAAATATCAAAGCTAATTTTGAATATGAAGAATCTAAGAAATGTTTAAAGAAAAATAAAATAATTTTCCACAAGTTATTTTTAATAATAGAAGGTATCTGAAATACATTTAAATATCTGAATTAAATTATATCCACGATTTAGGTAAATTTCTAAGGTAATTTTGAATAACGATATTCAGAATCTAATATATTTGTCAATGGCGGAAAAAATTAACAATTTAAAACAATATGATTACCAATTTTAACTAGTTTTATTACTTATTTCCTGTTTAATACGTCTTTCGCAGTGATTACACGTCTTTACTTTTGACAATGACGTGTTTTTACATAAAAATACGCATTAAGCACAAAATGGCTAAAGAAATATCTTCAAATTATCAATAATATTGATTGTACTTATTAATTAATATCAATTTAAAGCGAACAAGGGAAGAAACAATTAAGATAATAAATTATCCCCAAGACTATCTGTAATAATGGAGGCAGATCTGAATTTTTATTTATATTATTAATTTAATACTAAGAGTTTGATACAATTCCTAATAATGCTAATTTAACTAAATAAGTAAAGGAAATATACAGGGTGAGCCTCCTATGATACATAGGCTTGATTTGTTGGATATTGAAGCATTAATGCAGTTATGCTTGTAGAGCTTATAACAGACAATTCTTAGGTATAATCAAAATATTGTTGGCTTTTCCATCGAGGTCAAACCCTTTCGTGAAATAATTTTTTAGCAATTAAAGCTTTTATTATTTATCATTGCTTAGTTAGAACATTGTTTGGTTTCTCAGTTCAAATTAGTGTGGTATTAAAGTAGGATCAAAGATGAAACAAAAGTACATTTAGCTGCAATCACTTATCAGAATAATATAGTTTTATTGATACTGTCTTCCCATATACATGTGTACAAAGTAATTCGCGTTTAAAAATTAGTTTGTATCAATTGTTACTGATGGAAGGCGTTAATTTGCGCAGTTTAAATCAATTTTTAACTTTAGTCTCTATGTGACAATTTTATTAAAATTGACGATGTTATAGCTAATTCGTATCGTATTTCGCTTTTCACATAATGTTTAAATGAAATGAATTTGTAATACCATTCGGCAAATATCTTTTACTGACATGCACAATTGGCAAATTTGGTATTGACGAATAAAACAACTGGGTGAGAAAATTAATCAATAATCTATCCAAACATACATTTTTTTAAACTATGATCAAGATGTCAAACTGACTAATTTTAGAGGACTAACCCTGTGATAATAAAAATAACAGCTATATGTCAGTAAGGCAGCATTGCCCATTTTACCCAAAACAACCCCAACAAGTAAAAAATACTTACCTAGGGTCTACGACCAAAGACGATGTGATGAAATCGATGGCTGAGCTTGTAACATCTTCAAACAATTCCGAATCAAATGATAAGGCACATTTGGATATATTAAGGTACGTTTGCTGTTTATCTGAAGCACCGAATGGCGAGTATCCTGTGAGTAGTACGTATGCAAGGACTCCCACCGACCATACATCCGTGGCAAGGCTTATTGGTTCATAACTTAGTACTTCTGGTGCTACGTAATCTGGTGTGCCTTGAAATCGAAAGAAAGAAGTTTAGCATTGTTTATAGGGTAAACCATTCAGACAAATTTCCACATTATTTAATTATTCGCATTTACGAAACGGCAAAGGATCTAATCCACCCGTTATTGCATGCCATTAATTTCATTGTACAAACAAAATAAAATTCTATAATTAAAATGAGGCAGTTACTTTGGGAAATAGTTGAGGCATACCTATTAACTCTCTGACTTCTACTCCAGGTTCTAATACTCTAGAAATTCCAAAATCGCATAATTTGATGTCCTCGCAGCTATTTTCGGTGGTGAGCAGTAAGTTCTGGGGCTTAAGGTCCAAGTGAGCGATGTTGCGCTCGTGGAGGTAGGCTAAACCTTCCAAAATTTGCTTCATGGCCCGTTTGGCCTCCAACTCGCCAAGGCACTCGTCGCCCTCGAGGATGCGCTGAAGCTCACCGCCAGCGGCGAGTTCCAGAATCAAAACCATGTCGCAGGAAGTCTCGTAAACCTCGTGCAGACGCACCACTCGGCCGCTGGAGGAGCACTGCAGAAGAACGGCGATTTCGTGGTAAATCTCCTTCGTTTGGTCGGCGGCCCTGCGTCTCTTCTTGATAAACTTCGCGGCGTAATGAATGCCGGTCGCTCTGTGATTTGCACGTCGGACTGTTGCAAATTTGCCTCTGTAACAAAAAATAGCAATGAGTACATACGTTAATTATACTTAATCTAACATTGCAAAACAGCATAGAGGTTAGAACAGTGGCGGCTTATACTAAAGGGCACGTGCCCACCCAACCACCAAGATAAACACAGAAAGAAATTCGCATGTAATTCAGTGCATTATTTTAATTTAATTATTTTAACGATTTTCCTTCCGCACCAAAGGCGCGGCTAACACGCTCAAAACTGTGTTCCGGGGAACGCTCTGATTTGTACCTATTTAGAGGATGATTCGGTTGCCTATCGGTTATCTTCGCTATATGCGATATACCAGACGAATGGGGCACCGAGCACATTGTTCCCGTTTGCAGTCAACGTTTGAATTTGCACTTTGGAGCGCTGTTTTCGCGCAATCGCGCGTTTCAATTCAAAGATGAAAGTGACGTTTTTTCAATGATGGAAGTTAATTGCGTGCAAAAAGATCGATTGAACGCATTGGCGGTCCTATCAATAGAAAAGAAGTTCGTCCAGTCTATCCCGGATTTTGACAACAAAGTCATAGACGTCTTTTCCAGCATGAAAAATAGGAGAATGGATTTTATGTACAAAAAATAGGTAAGTTTTTTCTTGTGCCCACCCTCTTTCTTAACTCACGAGCCGCCACTGGGTTAGAATATTACATGGACTAAACTAAAATATATTTGGTAAGTCGAGAGGATTGAATCTTTTAAGTCTGTATGTTGTTTCACTGTTGTCCAGGAGGTTCACTGCCAACGCGTTTGGGTGAGATTCCAGAAGAAGTTGATATAATTCACTACCGCACTTCATTTCCTCTTTCACGGTTTTCATGTGGAGATCACGATGAAGTGTTACATTTGTGACATACCATGGGGCATTTGTTATAGACCTTAGGGTTTTTGATTGAAATCGTTGCAGGATTTCCAAGTTTGAGGTGTTCGCCGTACCCCACAGTTGTATACCGTATGTCCATACAGGTTTCAATATTGCTTTGTACACCAGCAATTTGTTGTTCAGAGTGAGTTTAGATTTTCTTCCAATTAACCATTGCAGTTTCGTGAATTTTAGACCCAGTTGTTTCCGCTTGGTAAAGATATGTTTCTTCCACGCTAATGTCCTGTCTAGGTGCATCCCTAGGTATTTTGCATCTTCTGACTGCGGCAGTTGTACGTTGTTCAGGGTCACGGTCGGGTACGTGTCTTTTAAAGAGTAAAAGAAACATGAACAGACTTTGCTTCATTAGCCTTGATGCGCCATTTTCTTAACCAGTCCTCTAGGGAGTTTACAGAGGTTTGAAGATTTTCAGATGCAACCACTGCATTTTCGTGCAGAGCTAAGATGGCGGTATCGTCCGCATATGTGGCCGTCATGGATTGTCGTGTTGTAGGTATGTCTGATGTATACAGGAGGTGCAAGGTACGGCCCAGCACGCTTCCTTGGGGAACCCCAGAGTTTATGGCATTCAAGTTTGTTAATTCGTTTTGGAACTTGATCTGAAAATATCTGTTTGATAGGTAGGATTGGAGTAGTTGGTAGTACGTGTGTGGAAGTTTCTGTTTGATCTTTAGAAGTAAGCCCGCATGCCAGACTTTATCAAAAGCCTGGGCTATGTCGAGGAAGAATGCAGAACAGTACTGTTTTGTTTCAAAGGCCTGGATGATTTTATTCACGACCCTGTGTACTTGTACTACTGTGTACTACGTCTCTCCTACGAAGGCAGTAGATTATTCTCTCTGGCGTGCCAATAAGCACTTAAAGCATCCTCAACGGACAATACCACCCACAGCTGGGCCAGAAGCGCAAAGGAGACAGCTGAAACATTCGCCGCTCACCTTGCAGAGGTGTTCCAACCACTCCCCTCTGTGTTAACTCAAGAAGAAGAAGACGAGATTCAGGAACAACTCGATGCTGCAGATCAACTAAGTCTATCAATAAAGAAGTTTAAAGTAGAAGAAATCAAATCCATAATCAAAGGCAATTTGAATCCGAAGAAAACCCCAGTATATAACCGTATTACAGGGAAGGTCCTGAAAGAACTACCTGACGAAGGTCTTAAACTAATAACAGAAATCTGTAACGCCATATTACGTATATCCCACTTCCCCTCACAGTGGAAAGTGGAAAATAATTCTTATACCTAAGCCAGAGAAACCACTCGAAGAAGTAGCATCCTATCGCCCTATCAGTTTGTTGCCAACTGCGTCAAAACTGTTTGAAAAACTTCTACTTAAGAGACTGAAACCGCTGCTTGAAGAGCATGACCAGATTCCAGACCACCAAGTTGGCTTCAGAACTGTACAAGCCACCATTGAACAAGTACAGGCATAATATAAATATAAAAGGTTTGCAGTAAAAAAAAAACGAGGGATTATACTCTTGAATCAGTAAGTTTTGAGAACCGCGTAATGAGTCTTGGTTATGTAACATATTTACCGTTAACAGAACAAGCAAACAATGAGTTTATGTATTAGCTATTCTTCAAATATGACCAGTAGCGTGTCAAATTTTTTTGGGGCCCTCCCGCGAACTTTTTTAGGGGGCCCCCATGTCATTCATACTCAGATGAATTATACCATGTGATATCTGCCTAAAACTTTTTTGGGCAACAACTTACTTCATGTAATAAATGTCTTATATTTTTGTAATACATATAAAAATACTTCAAAACTTTTTTTTCAATTTAGTTTATTATTATATTATTGTATTATAATACATAGGAAAAAAAAACAAAGATCTATGCTTCTAATAGGATATCTTATCCCTATAGGTCAGATTTACTTTAAATATTATAAACAATACAACAAACCCTAGCACCCTAAAACTAAAAATCTATTATCGACCACTTGAAGTAATAAAACAGTCCCTTTTGCCCTTTTCTTCGAATTTACAAATAAACCTAATTTAGCCTCGACAGCCAGACGATTTATGGAACAGTAATCAGTATTTATGAGTACACATGTTTTAAAAACTATCAAAAAATATGAATGCCTTACACTTCCTTGTCCATTTTGAGCAGATTTTTTGGTAGGATTGATAGATAGTAGAAAGAAATGTTAAGCCATGAAATATCGATTTAATACCGAAAGTCTTATGTGTGCGTATTTGTATTTTCGGCTTGTTTGACAATTTTTTGAGGGGCCCCCAATGTACTGGTGCATCCCCCGCGACGCGGGGTCTGCGGGGCCGCCTGACACGCGCCTGCATATGACGTCACATTGTTATGTGATTTTTAAATTTGCCGCACACTTTGGTAGTTCCGTGATTCGTTTGCCGCTTCGTTAGAATTGAATATCGCTGGTTAAATTAAATTCTTATTTTGGGTTACTATTTTTGCTATTTTGTTTTGACTTGAAAATTTAGTTAACGTTATTCTAATTAAAGTCTTATTTTCGGTATTTTGTTTTGTCTTTCGAAGCTCTAGATGTGATTAATAGTTTCTTTGTGTAAAATCGCAAGCTTTGTTTTCATCCGCGAGACCTCGAATGCTTCTGGGAATTCGGAGCGTCAACAACAAATTCTTTTTCTAGAATATTCCAGAAGATTTCGTAAGATTTCGTAACGTGGCGCAATTTTGAGGGGAGAAGTGCAGGTTCCCGTTGCATTTTGAGTGCAGTCCATTTTTAGATCTCGAGGACTCCGATTGTCCGTAGCTCGATCAATCGGCAATCGTAATGACGTAAAGTGCTGCAGGGGCGG
>JABXWE010060215.1:0-10003 GCA_014611495.1 Limonius californicus
CGGCGCACGGGTTTCAAGATCGAAGAAGAGTGGGTGGGGTCGCTGCTGTTAGCGGGTCTTCCTGAGAAGTACGGCCCAATGATTATGGCGGTGGAACACTCGGGGATCAATGTTACCACGGATTCAATAAAAACGAAGTTGCTTGACATGCAGACAGATGGCGGGAGTAATGGCAACAATGGTGCTTTTGTAGCGAACAGAAATTTTAAACCAGGCTTTCGCAAGTCATTCAGAGATGGCGCCGGTAGGACGAATTTCAAGGGAAAATCAGCTGGTCCTGCTAGAGGTGACCATGTGGCAACGTCGAGTCGAGATAGTTCTGGAGGTCAACCAAGTTCATCCCCTTGTTTTGGCAATAAAAAGGACATTAGTGATATTGTGTGTTACAAATGTAAGAAGAATGGTCATTTTATGTCAAAATGTCCCAATAATAATAGATCTGAAGGAGGATTTAGTGCTGTGTTTACTACAGGAGACTTCAAAGATACTGACTGGTATGTTGATAGCGGACCAAGTGTGCATTTGACAGCTGGTAAACAGTGGTTAAAAAACCAAAGAAATCCTGACTTGCCGGAGATTGTAGTGGCCAACAGATCTAAAATCGCTGTAGAATGTGCTGGTGATGTTGAAATAAAAACAATCACAGACACAGAGCACAATATATTGCTGAAAGGAGTCCAATATGTTCCAGGTTTGACAACAAATCTTTTATCTGTTTGTCAGTTAATAAGTAATGGAAATAGGGTGTGTTTTCATGAAAATGGGTGTGATATTTTCAATCCAGATAATGTTTTAGTGGCAACTGCTAGCCTTAACAACAATGTCTACAAACTGGATGTTTGTAAAGACCAATCAGTGTGTTTCCAGGCAGTGAGCAGTAGTGTTTGGCATCAACGTTTAGGCCACCTAAATGAAAGCTACCTAAATAAGACAGCCAAGCTGGTAGATGGTCTTGTGTGTAAGGGTAAGGCTGGGATTGGAAATTGTGAGGTGTGCTGTAAAGGCAAGCAAGCCCGTTTGCCTTTTCCTAAGGAAGGTAGTCGTGCGCAGCAACTACTGGAGGTGATACACAGTGACATCTGCGGTCCCATGGAAACCGCATCATTGGCCGGAGCCAAGTATTTCCTGACATTGATAGATGACCACAGTCGAATGAGTTTCATTTATTTCCTAAAGACGAAGGATGAGGCATTTGGTAAGTTCAAACATTTTAAAAGCTTAGTTAAGAATCAGCAGAATGCCAAAATTAAAGTGCTGAGAAGTGATAATGGAGGCGAATTTTGCAACAGAGATTTTGACAGGTATTTACAGAATGCTGGCATCATACATCAGACCTCAAATAGCCATACACCTCAGCAAAATGGAATGGCTGAGCGCTTTAATCGCACTCTTGTTGAGAAGGCGAAGTGTCTTTTGTTTGATGAGGGACTGAGCAAGTCGTTATGGGCTGAGGCTTGTAAAACAGCATGCTACCTAAAAAATCGATCAGCATCGTCAAAGCTTTTAAAAACTCCTTATGAACTGTGGACTGGTAAGAAACCAAATGTCAGCCATCTTCGAGTGTATGGGAGCGTTGCAATGGTACATGTTCCAAAGGTCAATCGGCACAAGTGGGACCAAAAGTCAGTTAAGCATATCCTCGTTGGATATGATGAGACCACAAAGGGATATAGATGTTTTAATCCGGTGACAAGGAAAGTGATAGTCAGTCGTGATGTCGTTATTATGGAAAAGACGAGCATTCCATTACTTCATACTGAGACCAATACGGTTCAAGAAGAAAGCGCAAGGGAAGATTCAGATTCAGTGGGAGTAGAAAATGAGCAATCTTCATCAATCATGAATGAATCTCTGTGCGGTGACTTCGTTAACTCTCATGACGACAGTGATTATGTTCCAGACGAACCAACCAATGACCCAGAAGTACTCGAAGCTCCGAGGAGGTCACGGAGGGAAGTCAAGAAGAAGACCTTTGATGAATATATTACATAGGTATTTCAATGGTGCTAGCAGTGGTGGCGAAGCACAAGACACTTTGGATCTCCCAAGGACAGTAGCGGAGGCACTTTCGAGGCCAGATGGGAATCAATGGGAGCAGGCCATGTTAGAAGAAATCCATTCATTCAATGAGAATGGAACATGGGAGCTTGTTGATCCACCGGAGGCTGGAACAGTTGTGCAGTGTAAGTGGGTGCACAAAGTGAAAAGTGATAGTGACAATAAAAGTAGGTATAGGGCTCGATTGGTGGCAAAAGGTTACACTCAGAGAGAGGGTGTTGATTATGTTGAAACCTTTGCTCCAGTAGTGAGACATTCAACTTTTAGATTGTTGATAGGTTTGGCTGTTAAGTTAGATTTGAGGATTTTACATTTAGATGTTAAAACCGCTTTTTTAAATGGAGAATTGAAAGAAAATGTTTACATGCAACAACCTGAGGGTTTTATGTTAGAAAATAATGTAAACAAAGTGTATACGTTGAAAAAGGCTGTATATGGGTTAAAGCAATCTGGTCGTGCTTGGAACGAAAAAGTTGACGAAGTTTTGTCAAGTATTGGGTATAGGAAATCTAAGTTCGAGCCTTGCTTATATATAAAGAAAAATGATGTAAATATGTTAACAATAGTCGCACTGTACGTTGATGATTTTTTTGTCTTTTCAGCCGATTCCAAAGAAATTAGTTTTCTTGAGGGTCATTTAAACAGTAAATTTAAAATAAAAAACCTTGGAGAGGTTAAACAGTGTTTAGGAGTTAGAATTAAGCGAGACTATGTTAAGAATCACATAACTATTGATCAAGAACTGTACATAAATGATCTATTGAAACGTTTTAGTATGGTAGATAGTAAGATTGTTTCTACTCCACTTGATAGCGGTATCAACTTGAATAAGGTTGAGGGTGAGACTTGTGATCCGAATATTCCTTACCAGGAACTTATCGGAAGTTTGATGTATTTAGCTGTCATGACACGCCCTGACATTTCTCATGCTGTGAGCCTGCTAAGTCAGTATAACAACTCTTACACCAAGTTACACTGGCAATGTGCAAAACGTGTGCTTAGGTATTTAAAGGGAAATAAAGCCTCTTCCATGAAATTTTGCAAAGACAATTCAAATTCAACAGGGTTTGCAGATGCTGACTGGGGTGCAGACAAGCAAGACAGAAAGTCTTTCACTGGCTATGTTTTTAAATTTTCTGGGGGTTCAATTTCATGGAAAAGCTGTAAACAGCGGACAGTTGCCTTATCGACAACGGAAGCTGAGTATATGGCCCTAAGCGAGGCAGCTAAGGAGGCCATATACTTGAGAAATCTTTTATTTGAGATTACAGGAAAATTGGATTGTATTGATATATTCAATGATAACCAAAGTGCCCAAAAGCTGGCGAACAATCCGGTTTTCCATGATAGGTCAAAGCACATTGATATAAAGTACCATTTCTTAAGAGATGCTTTATCTGAAAATAAGATTGACCTAAAATACTTGTCAACTGATGAAATGGTAGCTGATATCCTAACCAAACCATTGCAAAATGTAAAAAATGCCAAGTTTGTGAAATGTTTAGGTTTAAGTTGTGCTTGATGTTTTTTTTGTTTATTAAGTATTTGTGAACTTTCGTTAAGTGGGAGTGTTATAAGTTTGTACCAAAAGTTCACTGTTATATTTTACTTTCATTCCATATGGTGACATCTATGTTTGGTTTTTTGTACCACAGTTTTGTGTCATACCATGTATTACTGTCACTCTACTTTTTCAACAGTTCAATATAAGTTTAATCGCGTCAACACGGTGTTTTTCTTTCTGAGCTTTCCCAAACGCTTTACCCTTAATTAATAATCTGCTACGTAAAATTAACATTATTAATAACACTCTGTATATAATGCTTGCACATCTATTTAAGTACATTCTATATTTTGGGCCGAGTTCCAATTATTTCACCATGTCGGACGTCTGTTACTAGAGATTTCTCAGCACAAACGTCATTAAATTTATAAAAGTCAGCGTGTCTAGAGTCCCATTAAACCGTAGCATAGGTAAAGCCAGGGAACATAGGAACATACATAGCTAAAGCCTAAAAGAGTAAAAATATTCTCAAGTACACCAAAGATCAAGACAAAGGCAAATACTTGGTGTGACCGCATTACACTGAAAGATCGGAAAACCAACAAACCGATTAGTAATAAAACAAAAATAGGAGATATTACCAAACGAATAAATTCCGTCAATGAAATTGGGCAGCATTTCAGCATAACAAATTGGCAACGACAGTGCCTGTAGCTGCTAGTCGAGGATGGTGGGGGGCCACAATACATTTGGTGGTAGAATCTCACACGCATGCACGAAGTGATCCACAATCGCCACGAGTATAAGACAGTGATATTCAACCAGGAGTACACCAAGACATCTTAGGGGGTACATAACATTTTATACATGTTTCATGAATGATCAGAACTACAACCTGTACGTATATTATACATGTACAGGTTGTAGTTCTTATGACTCGCGTTGCTGGCCAACAAATGCATAAAAGCAACCATTCAGTCGAAAATTAATACGAATTTTATACACGGTCTCTAATAATTCCTTACTTGGATTCCATGAAATCGTCTTTAGAAGTCAGATTTTCTGCATACAAATTGCCTGCATTTTCATTGACATATTTGCATCCGAGAAACATGAGAGATGTTTCATTGGAGGAACGGAATGAAAGTACATCATCTTGTGCAACTTTTTACAATTTGGAAGGCATCGAAGGAGAAAGGAAGTTGTCGTTCAAAATGTGGAGTGAGATAAAAGAAGCGCTAGATATCATCGAGGTTTTAAAAAGTTTTTTCCAACCATTAGAAAGGCGCTACTGATTTTGCTTTCACAGGCCTGCACAACAAGCACTATAGAGGGTTCATTCAGCTCCCTTCGCCGAATTAAAACATAGTTTAGAAGCTTCACTATTGGTGAAAATAGGTTAAATTGGTTAGCCATGGTAAGCATTCATCGTCAGTGGGTTTTCGCAAACAAGGAACCATTAATGGAAGCTGTAGTTAGAAAATTTGCAACTAATCCTAGCAAACTATTGTTCAGAAATTAATTTTATTAATAAATTTGTTTGTGTATTATTGCATGCCCCCCCCCCCATGGACATCCTGAAGTTGGATTCAGAAAGCTGTACCCCTTCCGTTTTGAGCTGGATATTCCCTTGCCTGTACGTGCATCATCATCAGATTGATTGCCTCTCTCAGTGCGATTTCTTTTTGTGTTTAAATTTTCTTTGCAGCATCTCCTACTTCAACACGTTTTTTTTTTTTTATTTTAGATACAACTCGTTGCGAAATGTTTAATTGCGCTGTTGCATTCTGCTGGCTTGTTTTCGGCAACTTATCATCTATTCTGAACGTTTAATTTTTCTTTTAAGCCAAGATCATGCCTCTTGTTTACGTCAGTAGTCAGGATTAGAATCGAACTGAGTTAGCTGCTGCCAGTCAGCCTACAGACTGTTAACTCATTAGAAAGACAGGTCCGTTACCTCACAAGCTTGAAAATACAAACAAAAAATGCATTAACAAGGTTATTGCCCATGGACGAAAAAATTGATAACATAAACCGAAATCATGATTACTAGAAACGATGTTTTTCCTATGCAGTCTGTTCTTTGCGAAAGTGATAACAATACTCGAATGATACTAGTTGTAATTTTAATAAGCGGCGTGTACTGTATAATGTTAGTAGAATAAAATTGTGAGTAAAGACCTAAAAGGAAACGTTTTTGGAAACCGAATAAGTTCCACGTTGCTTCAACATACTTTCAAACCTATTTGTTTGACGAAAAAATGTAGAACATTTTTCCAATTTATATCAACATATTTTAGACCGGATACAGATAGAGGGTGGGCAAGTTGTCTCCCCTTAAAACTGATTGATGCAACCCGATATACATAAGCATAGCAATTTTTCTTTAATTTAATTTAATTGATCAATGTTGTCTAATTATGGCATTTTTTTAAATTAAAATGAGATGTTAACAAATAACGTACGTGACAACAGATTTCTTGCTTATTTTTCAGGAATGGGGCGAAAATGTAGCTGCATCCCACAAATTGTGTATGAGGTGCTATTCAACTAGAAACATATCGCCTGAAAAATACACTAAAACCTCTATAAGACCACCTTTGGAACTGGTTTCAAAAGGGTCTTTTACGGAATTTTGTTTTAAATTTAAAAAATTAATTTTTAATTTTGTTTAATGCAAAATCTATATTTAAAGGAAAGCCTTCCATTTGCAAGTATGATGGCACTTTTTGCACCTCCAGTAAGCGTTCTAGGATCTCCTGAGTCTGACACGTTGGAATTTCATTTACTTCAGTTTTAGTTTCCGAAACTTCTTGTTCGCTGACCAATTCGTTTGTTGCTACATATGTCCCAACAAATTCTTCCTCCCAATTACTTGCAAGAAGCTCAGTAGCTTGATGGTCACCTTCAATACTTTGGATGATCTTTTAGTATATGCCAACTAGTTCAATCAATCAATATACAACCCTGCAGTAATCAGAACCGGTCGCAATGATAACTAAAGATTTCTGTAAGTAATTAACAGAAGGGGGTTGGTTGTATTCGATGCAATAAAGCATTGGAAAAATCCGCAATCTTCCCTAGAGATAACTGGTAAAATTTTTTTGTTCAGACACATAACAAATTCCAAACATATTTCTTAGAAATTGATAAGATTGGTTTATTGGTCTTTGATAGAAGTAGTAAACACAGGAAAATCCATTAGCAGTCTATTTATATACCGGGCAGAAAATTTCAAACAAAATGTTTAAGTAGACATGGTTAGACGAAACGTGGATCTACCAAAATGGATCCGCGAGTCGTCAATGGGTACACGAAACCGATCTTAAAAGTAACCCAGCCAAAATTAAATGTGAGAGGAAGAGGTTCACGATTTTGAATGCGGGATGTAATTTAGGCTTTTTGGAAGAGTCCAACATGTTACTAGACTCAAAGAACAACGACAGGGACTAATATTGTAAAACTATGAATTGGGAAATTTTTCAAAATTGGTTGGTTAATCAGCTGATTCCTGCTTTGTACAAGTTGCAAGAAAAATTTGTCGTGGTTATGGACAACGCACCTTATCATTCAATGCAGTTTGAGAAGCCGCCCACATTTTCTTGCAAAAAAGGTGTATTGCAGGAATGGTTGGTTAACCACCACAATGTAGAAATTCAGGGTAAAAATACTAAGAAACAAATTTGGGAGTTGATTAAACCTTTTACAGCAGACGGAAGTAAAAGATACGTAACTGACGAAATTTTGAAAAAGCGCAACTATGAGGTTCTTCGATTGCCTCCATACCATTGTCAATACAACCCAATTGAAATGGCGTGGGGGTTTTGTAAGACCTATTACAATAAGCACATAAAATCGCAGCTAAAATCGAAACACAAGGTTGCAAATTTATGGCGTGAGGCTCTTTCAAAATGTACCCTCGACATTTGGCAAAATTTCTGTGAGCATTGTGAAAAATTTATTTGGGAAGACTGGACAAAACATATGGGAAATTTAACGTTTGAAAATATTCCTCCTTTCATTATTTCAATTGGGGAATCTGATTCAGAATCGGAGGGTGCCGATGATTCAGTTACTTCTAGTGATAGCATTAAGGTGGAATAGGGTAGGGGATATTCTTTTGGCATCTAAATTGTGAATGAGTGTTTTACAGTTTTTATCTCGCCCGAGAAAAACACTGACATCAATGGAATACGAACCTGGGTCTCTTAGCACCAGAGACAAACAGTCAACCACGGGACTACCATAATATCAATTTGAAACATGAGCGGAACGGACGTTAATTCTTGTTAATTTGCTGCAAGACCTAAATATAGGACAACAAGAAATGGCGTGGAATATGCTCTGCATACATACGATTTGAGTTCAAAATTCTCGTGTAAAAAGAACAGCAATATGTATTTGGTATGTGTTACGACTACATTTAAATTATAGTTATTATTTTATTTATAATGAAATCATTATTATATCTAAGTATTATAAACCAATATTGAACAGCAATAGGCGGACGTTAAATGAACAAATAAGCTCCACTGGCAATATTACCTGCGTTCAAAAAACATAACCTCCATCAAGAAAAACTAGCATAACCCAACTTAATTAATTGACAAATTTCAATGATACCACACATTCACCCAGATTTCCACAGCCTGTTGGATGGCAAATCAATCGTGAATAGATTATAGTGTTGGTTCTTGTTGCATGACATTGCACCTGCCCATTCTGCAATGATTGAAGATATTAAAAAAAATAACGTTGTAAGAAGTGTATTAAATTACATAGCGATTATTTTGAAGAAATACCAGAAATGTTTGGTGTTACCTAATTTGTTTTCTCTTTATTGTGCGTCTGCATATTAAATTGTCAAACCTCCTATTACAGTTTGCCATACACATATGAACGATTTATACAAAAAACAAGATGTATTGCAACAGCAATGACGATATTCGGTTTTTAAAGTTTGAAAGTCTACTACTGTTTAATTTGTCAATGTAATACAACTAGGTATGCTTCTTCCATACAAAATGTTTTTAGTGTCATCAGCTTGGTTAAATTTTACTTCGTTTAGTGGCAAATATGTTATGAAAAAGTACACGTGTTTCCTATTTTTTCTTGTAAAGTATAGACATTCCCAGCTTTTAACCTGTATGCTCCTATTTAAACCCAATTTTCACAAGAGCCCTTCTTGTACTGATCTGATCATAATTTCCTAGCAGATGACATCAAAATCAAAAATAGTAAGGTAGACGGAGGTGATATGACGCACGTTTTGAAAACTGCTAATAATATGATACATAGTTAAGTAAAAGACATGGGCTATGGCTTAATTAGAAGTACACTTAATCACCTTCATTATGTAAGTATCAGAACCTCATTAAATTTCTTTACAAAAAGTGAAAAAAAAATATTTCATGAAATACTGCACTTTGGCAATATCACCCATCCATGGGGGGGTTATGTCGCACCTGGGGTGGGTGATATGGCTTATGGAGTAAACACTGTTGTTCAGGTAAATAATTATCAAGGTTTCGTTTGAACAGTAATTTATTAAAAAACTCATTACATTTTATCTGAAATTAGCGTAAATTATACCGAGACAAAGAAGAATTATTGAATAAAAGAAGTCTAGCAGTTCGAGCTGTTTGTGCTTTTTTTGGATTAGGCAGTTTTTTTACAATGTCACTTGCATCAACAGTTGATAGGTCATCAATCTCGGGGTAATAAAAATTTTTCCCTTTCTTTCTTAAAAATGCAACTTCGAAATCTCCACCTGACACGGCTTTGATTTCTGCTACATATAATGAACTAGGGTCTTTTTTGGTGGCAAATCTAACAACTACAAAGTCTCCTGCCAAGGGAGTTCCAGGCATCTCGTCTTCGTCAGATTCTTTGGCGCCAGCAAAATCCGACCCCTCTGATTCGTCATGAAGGGAGATTGTTTCCTCTTCGTCTAAAAAAGTATTGGTTAGAACGTACAAATTTGTTACTCACCCTTGGAACACTACGAAAGATCAACTTACCTTCAGAGGAAGACGGAGGTGCAGGTTGGGATTTCGCTCGCTTCTGACAGGTCACTTTGGTCTTAGAGGTAAGGCGACGCATCCTCTTTTCCGCCTTTTCGTCGATATTTGTTCGTAGGGTTAAAATTTGAGCGCTTTGCTTTAGACGGGAAATCGATAAGCCAACTACAGGCACGGGCGAAACTTTTTGCAGGAGTTTTGTTGGTGTAGGCTTTGGAGTTTTTGGAGTTGCTGTGGTTGTAGTGATTTCTGTAGTTGTTGGGGTCAGACGGCCAGATGGGCCGGCTTGCTCGCTCTGTTTGGCCTCACCACTACACATGTAGGCATAATCAGGTATTGCAGATGGTTGGAATGGAAAGATACCGCATGCCCTAAATCCAGAGGCTCCTGTAGAGATTACCGCTGCTTGCGCCCATGCTTT
>JABXWE010060217.1:0-12402 GCA_014611495.1 Limonius californicus
TCACTTTGGTCATAAAACGACAAATGTCAGATGTTGAATATACATAACCACAAACTCTATCAGAAATTTTGAATTTCTACATAACAAGTATCTCAAAGTAGATAAAATAGTATATTATACTCGTTTCATAACGGGCATTGTAGCACTTGTGCCATTGGAACACCCACGCGTGCTACAATAAGCCCGTTATGAAACTCGTATAATAATATACTATTTCGTTGTTGTCATTATCATTTCATACGCAATAATGAAACATTATTTTAGCAGATTTTCAAACTCGTAGCTTTATTGTTAATGGGTGGTGCATTTCATATGAAACGATGTGTATAATAAAACCGTTACAATTATTTAAATTTTTATTTAGCCCGATTTTTATATAGATTTCAACCGTTTACAGTTACTGAATTCTCTAGAAAAAATTACAGAATTTTTAAAATCAAGTAACGCGATACGATTTCCAAATATAATATCCAGAGAAAGAATAAGAAAATTTTAATACTAACAACAAAGTTGCCATGAAAACAGAAACAAGTATTATTTTGATAACCAAATTCTAATGTTCCACTGATCACAATTACTTTATTTGCTATCAAAAATTTCCACTTTAATTATAAGAAGTAAAATGTCCGTATTATATTTAGTTTATCAGATTGCAAAAAAACCATATAAATTAAAAAAAATTAGTTAGTGTTTAATTAATAACAAATAAGAACGAGAAACCTCTATTCATTCAATATCATAATGGTGGTTGTGGATATAGCTTAGTGGTTCTATCATTCATTAAACTTCAAAATTGTGGAAATTCGGAAAGGGTTTGGCGACACACGTGCATATTATTTTATTTCCAAGGAAGTGTACAGTTTTCATATACGACAGACAGACAGATAAAAATAAAGTAAATGCTCTTGATATGAAGTGCATTAAAAAGAAGGTAAAACAACGTTAAAATAAAATGCTTCAACTCTTTTATAGGCACTGCTTTGATATAACATAAAGTTGATTGTACGGCTATAAAAATGGAAGCTTTTATTATGCGAACTTCTAAGTGTCAGTAAAACAAAAAGACACCTGCAGGGAGCGACATCTCGATAACACGACCGCGTTTGATTTTAATAGGATGGCATTTTATTAGAGATTCATCTATCAAGCGGTGATTGTTAGGCATTGTACACAGAATACAACGTTTCGAAATAACCATCTTCCATATTTAGAGAAAGCCATTCGAATAATTTATTTTATGTTTAGGTATAGTTTTTTAATTTTCAGTTGTTTTACGATATGATGCAGTTGTTTTAAGAAATATTCTCATTAACATACACTTTTAGCTCGCAAGAGAATAATAACAGTAACAATTAAAATTTATTCCGGCAATAAATCGCATGGGCTTTCATCGAATAAAAGCTAAAACCAATATGAACCATAAAGGCGAGATAAAATTCTCCAATAATTGTCACCGATATAAATAATGCATGGTAGCACGTACAATATGCATTGATAGAATTCAATGATTGAAAAGCATTTGTCAAAGTCGGCTGTAGGTAGTGAAGAGTGGCATGACTAAAGGATTAGTTGTAGAAACTGTCACGTCATGTTCACGCACGATCTCCAATGTTATTTAGTAAGTAGGGTGTGTGTGAGTTCGGGATATAAATAAACGTCCAGGAAAATGTAGACCTGATTTTGGCTGTACGGGACGTTTTCCGAATTTATCACACAAATTCAAAATTCAGAAGCAAACCAAGTTTGCGATCGAGATTGATGTATATTTAAAATTAATTAAAGTACGGTATTTGTGTAATACAAAGAAGAGGAATGAAGACGCCGCGAAAACGGCGAAATCATTAATTTGATTTGCTATTAGCCTAAAGTTTTGCACTAACAATCTTAATTAAGACAGGTACACTTTGGTGTAGAAATTGAGGTGGTAATTGCTAGATTCTCTAATTATAACTTTGGGAGAATTTGGAATTTCATGACGATAAATCGGGGTTGTACATACACTACAAACACTACATCGAGTGTATGCAGACTTCCCAGGTGTATAGTCTCCGAGCAGGCTATATTCAATTGACATAACTGAGTTTAAATTAACACTGGAACTCACTAAACAGTAATCTGTTATTTGATACTAATGTTGATTTAAAGTGTAAACACAATTCCTCCTCAAAGTTTATACTACATCCAATTAAATGTTTGATGTTGGAAAAGTGATAGTCAACCTATAAATTTCAGAATAAAATTAAGGAAAAAGGAAGCCTAAGCATAACAGGATGTTTCCTCAAAGATAGTTTTCAAGAACGATAAAGAATATACTTTTGTTACAACTTTAAATACAACGTTTCTACCGAATCGAGATTTACAGATTATATAAAATTAGCATGCTCTCAATTTGAAATAGCTCATTTTTTTAAATTGGGAAATGGTGCCCTATTTAAGAGAAAAAGCGGCTAACAAGTGGTAGCAAGTTACAAAGAAACACTTTTTGAGAGGGAAAATAGAGATGCTAAGGTTTTCGCTACAAAAATTTGCCTAAAAAATGGCTTTTTTCAACATTTTAGAAGGGAGTTAAGAATACGGTTTACAAGAAAAATATTTTTTTATGTATAACAACATGACCCACAGACGCCTAACTTAAAGATGCTGTTTATTCTGGAGTGCTGTATCTTTTACGAGAGGCAACGATCTTCTATTCTACGCCTATGTTGCGCGTTTAAAGTGGTACATGTATAGAGGGCCTACAACTTAACGTGGGCTCTGAACCACGAGTACTGTAAACTCTTCTACTCCATAGAAGACCTACTAGGCAGAATACCCCACTGGTTTACCACTGCCTTGCGAGGGAGAACGGCCGTTAAAAAATCGATATTCCGGTAAGAGGAATTGAACCCCAGACAGAGTAGAAATCTAACGCTCTAACCTCTAGCTTACGGCCGTCTCAAAATAAAGGTGCAATGCATTACAATTACAGACTGACAGTTCAGAATACTATCAATAACAAAGATAAAGAAAAGAGGAAATTTTGTACATCCTATATTGCTATCTTCAAATAGTCAATTTGGTCATTGCATGTGGTGAAGTTATTTTCTTACCACAATAATGCGCGACTGTAAAGAAATGTGATGACCAAAGTAGCAGTGTTATAAGAAAAATTTACAGATACGGTACGCTTCGATTAATTTTTTGTAAAAAGTACCAAGAAAGTAACATGCGCCACTACTTTAGTAATAGCTATCTTTTTTTTCTGTCATTCATTGATACTACCGTTCCCCCCTCCGGAAGCGCTTTCGCATTACTTCAAGGGGGTGCGGGCGCCCCTTACACATTAAACATTCATGCAACATAAACTTAACTAAGCGAAATGCGGTCACCCCAGCTGAGATTTGATCGCCCCAGCGGATCGATTACATTTCGCGGTGGCCTCGAGTGGCAATGCGTTCCCGCACTAAACCACCGAGGCCCTTAGTAATAGCTACCTATGTAGCTACTTTTTAAAAGAAGTTTTCACAACATTGAATTTGTTATGTAACGATGACTCTCCCTCAAAGATTATTAAAAAGTTTAAGATAGTTTAAGTATAAGCTTTACGATAGAAAGGTATGTACTATAAAAATATTGCCTACATTTAACTCTTATCCGTGTAAACTGATAACGGACAACTACAACAATTAAGAATTAAAAAATATAACGACTTCTTTCGTCTGAGCTATCCAATTTTGTAACTATTAAATATATTTGAACAATCCAAATTGGGTTTAATCGACAAAATATAGCAGTAACAATGAAAATCATCGAAGAGCAGACGTTTTCAAAAAATTATTACAACGTTTATTTTAATAACAACTGAACGGAAGTAAATTTTTACTCTATAATAAATATGACACAGTTGTATATTAAAATGCAAGAATATACACAATAATACAATAACCACTGAGAGACACACTCATTTAACAGTTAAAGAAGTGGTAAAAGCAAAGACGAATACAGTTTAGACCTACTTCAGCTCAAAATTAAAGTAGAAATGCATTCTGTGCAAAGAACTACAAGAAATTGTGTGAATCTAACTGACCTATAATACTTAGAGATTTATCTTACAACAGCAGTATTGCCCCGTTTCTAATTTTAATATAGCAAGCTGGCCATTAATAAGTTTCTGGGGTTTGAATTTGATTCTGACTTTTAATAATTCGATTTTGAAATGGCGTTTGTTGTTGAAAATCCGTTTAAGTTTGATCAGCGTGCGGTTCTACAATTTTGTGCGCTGAGGGTGTGCAGCCATTGCAGATTCATACGCGAATGCAAGCAATGTATGGAAATGCATGCATTGCGTACCAAACTGTGAAGGAATGGTGCCGAAAATATAAGAATGGAAAAAAGGGGACTATGGATGAGCCGCGACCAGGTGCACGGTGTACTGCATTAACAGAAAACAATATCGCATATGTGGAAGGCCTTATTAGAGAAAATCGTCAAATTTCAATTAGCGACATTTCTGCAATTGTTGGTGCGAGTGTAGGTCCTGTCCATAATATTGTTCGTAATCTGGGTTACAGCAAAGTTTGTTCGCAATGGATTCCTCGTCTCTTGTCTAATTAACAAAAATGTTTGCGAATGGACTTAAATCTTCAACAACTCACAGACTGTAGGCAAAATGATGATGACTTTCTTCTGTTAATAGTTGCCGGTGACAAAACTTGGTGCCATTACTACGAGCCATCCAGTAAGTTATCGTCGATGCAGTGGAAACATTCAAGTTCACCACCACCCAATAAGTTTAAAGCACAACCTTCTCCATGCAAAGTGATGTTAACATGTTTCTCGACCATGAAAGACCTTTGTTGATAGAGTTTAAGGAACCTGGAGCAAATGTCAATGCATATCTGTACAATGAAACTTTGAACAAGCTTCATCAAACACTAAGACGGAAATGTCCAGGAAAACTTACGCGTGGGGTCATTTTGCTGCAAGACACTGCTAGGCTTCATGTTGCTAATGTGTTAAAGAAAATCGTCAACGAAAGAAATGGAGAGTCTCCACTCTATAGCCCGGATCTATCGCCTTGCGATTTCCATATTTTTGGACCGCTGAAAAAGGCGTTAAAAGGTCGGCATTTTGAGCCTGACGGTGAAGTACAGATAGATGTGGAAGACTTCTTCAATCAGCAGCCACAAGAATTCTATGAGCAGAGTATACGTCGGTTAGAAAAACAATGGGATAGGTGCTTTAACTGCGACGGTAATTATTTGTAATTAAATTGTTGAATAAATTTTGTATAAAGCAAAGATGGGTTTCAATTGGACACACCTCATAAACATTTACAAGCCATAAAAATTTAAATTTAAAACAATTTGCAGATTTGAATAAGGGGTTTTTAAAATAAAGAGGCCTTCACAATCCCCAAATTTGGAAACATTATAAAGTTCAAAAAGAAAACATCGATTATAATTAAGATATTCTGCACAACACTGAGACTTCCCACTCATAAATTACCTTATACAACGAATTTGCCCAATGTTAATCAGATTTAAAATAGTATCAATTTGGATCAAGCGTTACAAGGGCATATTGATGATTATGCACAAATATTCCATTTAAAATATCAAATATTATTTTGTTCTAATATTATTAGTGAAGAAAAAACGATTGGTATTTTTGGAAAATTAAAAATTGTTTTGTTAATGGAAATTTTTAAGTACCTACTATGCAGAACATGCAAAAAATGGTTTTTATACAAAAATTAGTTATTTCCAGTCATTTCAAATTGTAGTAGTTTGTCGTTAAAGTAATTCATTAATTCATTGTTCATTAAGATTATACTTTACAAATAAATTATTTTAAGTTAATAATTTTTACGAGATATGATTAAATGTAGGTACTTAATCGTAACCTTGGGCTATTGAACAACGGCTTCATTGTACATTATTAAACAAAATTACAGAGAGAAAAAGAGAAAATAAGAACAAATCGATATAATTACTCGACATTGGTAAAGTTTCCACGTAAAATATTTAATTTTAAATTAATTTTCCCACAAACCCACTATGTAATAAAGATAAAAAGATATTCATTCCGCTCAGTTCTTAAAGGTTTGTTCTCTTTTTCATTGAAATATGGGCAAACAATAAGAAGCTAATTGCAAACACAATCCGTTCTGTCTTAATTACTTAGTACTTAATTACGTAAATGAAAGGTTAAGCATGCCTATACCAGTTATTAGGTTTTATTATCGTAAGAAAAATTGCAATAATGCATGACGTGAGAAATGTACAAAGACCCGTGTACTATACGGCAGAAAATATTCCAGTTGTTTATATTTTTACTCTTCCTACATTCACCAACAAAATTAAAATTATTAAAATAATGTTTGCCTAATTTTGGAACAATATTATTACTTTATCCAATGATTTGACTAGTTTGATACGATATAGACGTTATGTCGTATCAAACTAGTCCGATGGATCATTTCAGGTATGTAGCGCAAGTTTCGCTTTGCTATTGTTTCCTGTTGTATCTTCATTTATTGGATAATCAATTTTGAAAATGAATAAACTAATACACTAAAACTGATACGCTCTTGGAATAATTTAAACTTCAAAGAGTTACGATAAAAATGTAACAAACACTTGCAATAGTTTTTCAGAAGTGCCTACTAATAATAAACTTAATTCTATAAACAGGATATTTGTATATTTATACACTGTAGCCGTAAAGCATAGTAGCTTTGGAAAATGGGATTTTAAGGAAAAATCTCTGAAAGCATCTGTTGATTACATTAGCCTGTTTATGACATGCTACATATTAAAATTTTTAAATAATAATCTCCAATTTTCTCGTTTAATTTTATCAAGCACTTATTTCTGTAAGAGAGATGGCCAATACTCGCTGTAGTGTTAAAGAAACTCGTTCAAAAAATTAATTTCCTTGTATAAATTAATAAAATTGTATTAATAATGAAAGTATTACAGGAAATGAACAAATCGATGTCCTGAAATTTCCAAGACGAAAAATGTACCAATTCTCTTTGACCGTTGTGATTACAAGATCTTTAATTCTCACATTTCTCCTAGGCGTTCTTTCATAACATCCAAATTATCAGGTTTAATCTGCGAAATCGTATTTTTATGTGCTGCCAAGAAATGTAGTAGAGTAGGTCACAAACGGAGATCTTAGTGGAAACTCTTTTGGTTCCCATTCACGGATGTATGTATTGGACAATCTTTATCATATTTCAGCGTACAGCGTTCAATTTGGACGAACACCTTCCCTAACTGTTGCCATATTACTCCATCCACAGTTTCTCCCAATCATTACATTCCAGCGATTTTGTTGATGTCATTTCTCCAGCGTGTTCGAGGTCTTCCCCGTGGTCTTTTTCCTGTTCATGGCATCCACACTGATACCTTCCTGTCCTATATGTTGTCTTCTATCATCAGCTTTCCGGCCTATTGCCACTTTGCCAAGTCTAGCGATACGTATTATCACATCCTCCATTTTTGTTTTATTTCTTATCCAGACGTTAAGTTTTCCTTGCAATTTTATCCCTGGCATGGACCTTTCCATGTGCGGTCATGCCACCTTTAGCCTCTCCAAATGTGTTTCTGTAAATGATCCTTACTTCGTCAAAAATCCAACTACATTAATCGCATAATGCGATCTGGTTCCATCATACAGAGAAAAAGATATTGGACAAATCATTTTAAGCCGTACAAAATGCCTTAAGTAGTAACTTTATTCCAGACAGAGATCCACCTAACGCTGTTCAACCATTGTATCACGTATCAGAGGTAGTTCAGTTGGTAAAAAAATTGCTTTAAAAAAACTAGAGAAGAATCCTAGATATCATCAATTTAAGAAAATTATAATATAATGCTATACCCCACTACAAAAGATTTCGTAATCTAGGTTTAGCAACAGTGGTTTCTAAACGCTCGACTCTTCTCTGGTATTTCTATCTTTTGGAGTCAACTTTAAACTGTAGGTCCTCAGTGTTTCTACTTCTAACTACTATGTGTAGAAACACGTTCCCCAAAACAGTTGGATGGAAAGGCCGTCAATAAACGAATGAATAGAAGTGGAAATTTGATTTCCTACAATTCCTACCACATGTTTATTTTTTCAGAGCGTTGGTACTGTTTATACAAACCCTACATATCAGTATGTTCTATTGCCCAATACAGGAACTTGTGACGATTTCATTTGGGAAGAAGTATAAAACATAATTATGGCAGTTGCGACAATAAGGACCTTAGAATTAGGAATGAGGAGTAACTAAAAGGAACAATTAAACTTTTGCAAATAGAGTTTTCTGGAAAGATGAGAAATAAAGAAAATATATCAACATATTCTGGCTCTGGACATATGTTGAAAGAAATAAATAGACTCATGCCGTAAATGAAATTGTTTCCTGAAAGCGATGCAGTGCTTAGGTTTGAGTTATACCTACCTCCTTCATAACCAACCGTAACTATAATATTTTGCAGGTTGCCAAACTGATAATAATTACTTAAAATAGTGCAAGCTTTACAATGGATGTACATAAATATTAATATGTATATTAAATCCCTACCCTCTCAACAGCCAGCTGCTATTCTAGTAACGACTGCTGTTTGATGTCATGTAATTCCGGGAAGACCTGACCCATAAAAATATTAAAAAATAACAAATAGCGTTAAATATAAGAGGCCTCTTGAGTCTTGACTTACGACAAAGCCGTTCAGTGCAAACCTGTCGACTTTAACATTGATTTGAAACAACCTAAAAAATGTGTACCTACAAATGTTAGTTTTCCCATTGTTTTTCGGGCGCCTACGTGTTTGCAGATGTTGTCTATCATACTGGCTAATTTAATTTTAATTATAGCTGCCCGGAAATGTTCAGTGTTAAGCCAAAGTCTTGAGTTTTTCAGCTAAGAACTTATTTTTCTTCCGGCGCTTTTCTTCCCTTCTAGTTTATGTTACAGAAGATTATACGTACCTGTTTTCACTTCGCACGATGTGGCCTAGCTATTGAAATTTCTTTGGTTAGATTGTACAACGGATTTCCTTTTCCTTTGATATCTCCTAAGGATTTTTATGTTAGTTACATGGTCTGCCCATGATACTCGCAGTATCCTTCAGTAGAGCCACATTTCGAATGTTTCAATATTTTTCAAGTTTCCTTTCATCAGCGTCTTTGACTCCACTCTTTATAACACAACGGGAAACACAGCAGCGTAGCATTCTTATTTTTGTATCCACAGTTAGATCCCGACTTTTAAAGACCGATGACATTTTAAGGAATAAGGTTTTGCTCTTTTCAATTTGACCTTTAATTTGCTGGTGAAGGGTCCTACAGATCATTTATGATCGCATCCTCTTATGTTAAAATATCCGTCGTGAGCATTGGTTAAAATTCATATGTCACTACGTAAACGGAGATAGCTTAGGGGCTGTAGTAAACAAAAAAAAACGAGGAATTAAAGGAAAACAAAAAAGTAACAACTGATAAAATAAAGGCGCCAATTTGAGAAATTCATAATACTGATATTATTTGGTTTTCATCAAAGAAACTAACATGGTCCTTAATTGTGACATAAGGCTTGTTGACAAAATTCAAAGTAAACAATTTAGTATGAATATTTAAACTAACACATTGCACAATAGCACATTGTTTGACACTGTATTTTGCTTAAACCGGATGGTTAGTAATTATTACATAAAATACTGAATACCTTATTACATATTGGATTTATTTTGTTAACGAATAAGAAAATTACTCTACGGCGTAATGTCTGCTAATGTTATATATCTTGGGTTTTGATTAATTTAATTGTTTATGTATATTTAGTTTAACTGCGTCTGCTTTTCCGCATTGATTTATCTCTTAAATTCAAAGTTTAATGTACTACCCTTAAGCGTAATGGATACACTGTTATGGCAACCAATCATTTACATCTTTATTATTGTATTTAATTATTGGAACGGACTTATTCTCTAAATTATTTGAAACTTGCGTCAACATGCTTATAAAATTCTTAATGCATGTATTTTGCAATAATACAAGAATAAAATAATCTAAAATGTAAACCTTGATAATCCTTGTATATTGTTTAGCCTTAATAAACATTGTCCTAAAGCCACAAGTTTGTCAACCTAATTTATGACCAAAAAAGTAAAACATTATAAAACAATCTGAAGACAAAAAATACAAAAGGAAACATTTTTTCGTTCATTGCTTATCTTACCATACCCGTACTTAATACGTGATCAAATAAGCCTACTAAACAAAATGTCGACAGTAACTTGGTAAGTATATATGTAATGGTTACTGGCGAATAGGTGCAGTATCAGAAGTTACAGTTATGCAAAGGAGAAGACTTTTAACTAAGAATGTTGGCTTTATGCATGTTTGGTCTGTTGATCCATACTTTTTTAAACTCGGGAATGTACTTTGTATGGTTCTAAAGACAATTATTTATTCTATAAAATACACAAAAGTCAATAGATGCAATGAAAAAATGCTGGACGATGCAACATATGACGCCACATAAAGTAATGGCGTCAAAAGGTCGATAAACATTTAAATAAATTTATGTATACCTACCGTTTTTTCTTCGATCATTTTATTTTTTGTAAAAGGTGCAGAATTAGTTGTATAATTTTTAGAATTTTAGAATAATTACGTATGAATGAAACGATAGTAGTATATTTTGTGCTACGCCTAAAATGCAAATATAAACAAAAATCCAACAAACACGCGTTTCTTTCGGTAACAGCCAGCCTCTGGTCAAAACAAACCTATTCTAGACTCGCTAAAAAAGGGTGTATTAGATAGGGGATAAATGTAGGTAGCCCAAAACCGATAAAATCGGTTAAGGTGTGTTATTGTGAGTTCCGAAGACAAGTCGATGGGGTGACAGGGCGAATGAGTATATGTCACGGGCCAACGGGGAGTGTCGTATCACTTGTGTAACACACAATGACAATAAAAAAACCAGTTGTTCGTAGCCACGAACAAAACGTGCTAGGCAATACATTAAGAAATTTTTATTAGTTAACTAAGGCTGACAGATTAATCACGTAGACTCCGAAACTTTGCTCGTTAATAATAGCTTTGAATGTTTCTACACCCCCAATTTATTCACCTTTAGGAACCGTTTTGTCATCACCTTATTCAGGATTCCAGACCAGACGTATAATCCTTCAAGCGAGTCATCCTTTCTTAAGTTGATGAATGCGTTAGAAACAGGGATTTTATGTACTTGAACGGTGTAACAGAGGTTACTAAATTATACGGAAAACGAGTGGAACGAACGTTAACTTGAACGAATGACTGGAAGAGGATATATTTCATCCACGCCAATTGCTTTATTGTTTCTAAAGGCTATTAATTCATCTAACAGGCAACAAAGCGTAACTAATCTTGTAAAGCTTTGTTTTAATTCGTTTGCATCACACAACGCCGGAATATTAATGATTAGCCCCGGATTAAATTCTAATTTGGGCAGATTGTGCTCTTTGCACACAATCGTAGTGGCAAATATCCACACGAATCGTTATTTTAGAAATTGAAACTAACAAGAATGAATAAAGAAATCAGAGGCCCAGAGATCATAATACTCTGTTATCACAATTGCTTAGTTATCGATAACAGACTGTTTTTTATAATTACAACATTCATTAAAACAATGAAAGCATGTTATCAAACGAACGCTTACAATGCTTTAAAATTACTGAATAGCGTACTTCTATATGGATACACGGCATCAGAGTTATGCAAGGGTTAATAGATAAAGAAATTGCTCGTCAATGCAAATCTATATCCTCACATTGTATTACAAACATGACGGTGGATCTTAGATTATTTTAACACATACTACGTTTTTGAATTGTAGGTGTTTCACGTAATCAAAGTCGAATAGGTATACAGGGTGTCCCAGTAAGCGTATCGAGCGGCGATGTCATGGAAACTATAATGCCTACAGCTTCGAGAAAAAAAATTTCATGACTAAAGTGGTGAAAAGAAATTGCTGAAAAATATTTTCAGGTTTCATATTTTACCGCGAGGGGGCACAATGACTGGGGTGAACTATAAAACTCAAGATTTCGACTGAAATATCCAGAACAAGGTATAACTTTGAGAGCACCATTGGAAAGATGAGTTGATGCTGCATCATTTTGATTCTAGACTTTTTGTTGTATCACCCTTAATAAGGGGAGGAGGACCTGATGAATTATGTAACATTTAAATCGTCATATCTTCATCCACCTTTATCCGAATTTGTTTAGCTTTGGCTTGTTCGAAAGGGAATTTCATGCTGATTCAGAATTCCGATTTAGTTGCAACAATTTTTTTCAAAAAAAAAGTTAGAGGGCGCTGTTTGCAATGATTACAGTTTTTTCTAATTTTCTCCAAAATTTTAAATGT
>JABXWE010060219.1:0-12444 GCA_014611495.1 Limonius californicus
AATGTCCTAGCGAACGCCTTTCCCAACGAGCACACGGCAATCGGGCAATCAGCAATGAGCAATCGGTGGCGAGTAAACGGATGGCAAGCAAATGTCCTGGAGAGCAAATGTCCCGGCGAGCATTTTTCCCAGCGAGCAAATGGCAATCGCGTAATCGGTAACGAGCAATCGGTGGCGAGTAAACTGATGGTAAGCAAAAGTCCTAGCGAATATCTTTCCCAGCGAGCTAACGACAATCGGGCAATCGCACTATCGATGACGGTGGCCCGCAAGAGGTGCGAGCCAATTACCTAGAACCACGTGTCAATATCCAGATTTATTAATAAAGGATTAACAAAATTTTTCCTTCCGGTTGCTGCGTTCTTTATCCCAGAAAATTTTAAAGATGAAAAAACAAGTAATTTCGCTTACAGAATCAACTGATAGAATCAATACTATTATAAAATCGACTGAAAGTGTTCAAGGTAAAATTGGAAAAAGCATTTCGACAGAAGTAAAAGACGTTTTAAATAAAAACGGGGGATTTAGATGCTTCCTAAAGCAGCGAAAATATTGCAAGGCCAATTTTTGGCTGTTAACTTACCACCTAATCTAATTTCTGCCTTAAAGTATGGCCCTGTTACATTGTTGACGTTCAGAGAAGCTTTTCTATATAGAAGTATATTGTTTTCGACAGAAGGCAGTCTTTTAAGGTAGAGAACATTGAGAAATATATAATAAATTACTTTAACAGCTCATTTCAGTAATATAAATGACTACCACTCGAAATTTTTTATTAAATCGACCTTGTTAAATTGTATCCCTAAACTTTAAATAATTTTCTTAGATATTTTTATAAATATTCGTAAAATAAATAGCGCGTTATGTTTAAATATTCATAAATTGTAAGTTTAAGAGTGTTATATGAAATAATTTAAAAAACAAAGTAAATAAACCTATTTTATTTTCTTGTTATTGATTAAAAGCGGTTATGTGTTGCATAACTTCGATAATATTTATCAAATTACGAGCGTACAAAATAGTAATATAATAATATAATGAAAACCTACTTTATTGTAATGTTTGATAAAAAATGGTACCATATGTTACATATCTCCTGCATACTTAAAAAATGTTGTTGCATATTGAATTATTGAGTTATTATTATTATTGTGAATTTTAACGCATATTATATTCGCTTACTTCGTATATTTTGAATGCATACAAATCCGAGCTTTACACTCATAAGTGTACCAATTTAATTATTTAAAAGTAATGGAATTTTTAAAAATGTTTGCTAATAATCTAAGAATTTGGCCAAAAATATACGTATGAAATCTATTTATCTAACAGCCAAAAACTTATAAAGGAGTTCATTTCGTGTATTGGCTCATTATTCCATTACCCATTTGCTTATGATGAAACACGAGTTATTTTTAAATACCTGAGAAAGTACACATTTTGCGACTTTGATTTACCATGTAAACAGTTGATTTTGGTATTTGCATACAAACGCATGTGCTTTTCAGACTTTCCAGAAGAAAATATTTAAAATATACTAATCACAAAGTGTTCGTACATGTTTGAGGAATGATGGCACATTTAAATTTCACTTTCTGTAAGCGACGGCTGTGGAGAACTGCATCTATTTTGCTGTGCAATGATATTCTGTTATCAAATTTATATAAAGTTGATGTGGATACTTAAAACAACATACACATCCAAATACGTAAAAACATACAGCGTTGGTATACCTAAAACGAAAAAAAAATCGAGGTTCGTTCATGCTTATAATTCAATACATTCCTTAGACATTCTTCTGATAGCAATTTGTTTGGCTGATTCTGTACAACTAACAACCTGACAAAACTTATTGTTATTAGCATATATTTTACTTAAAGCAAACATCTTCATCTTAAGCGGATATTTTTACAGATAACTATCAACAACAGTTTGATAAATCGTAACGTAACTCAAGGTTTTTATGCAAAGAGTATCACATTTCTTTAAACTTAGAGATATTTGCAAAAAATCTTATCTTCTACTTTGTAATACTGTCCAATTCACTTAAGACGGGTACAACAAGATGCCTGCTATAATGAGGATTTCCGGAATAATTGTTTAAATAAGAATTAAAATACTTTTAACAATTTCAACTTGTTACTCAGAATATATTTTTATACAATATTTAAAACACGAAAATCAACTAATAATTATTATATGTGTATGTGCATTTATAACAATATTTGTTAATTGTGGAAGACAATGGTGATTTTAAGAGCTCTAGCAATTTTTAACCCCGAAATCTATTTTAGATTTTCATAACATGATATTTTAAGTTTTAGTACAATAGCCTTTCTTTCCGGGTTTAATGTTTAACGGATATAACGAGGACATATTTAAAGTGCCCCAGATCAAGTTATTATCAAGTTGGACTGTATATTTACTGACTTATAAACTAATATCCGAATTTTTGAAAAAATACCAGTGAAGCAAACAAAACACAAAGCAACATATTAAGAAAGAAACGAATTGGAATCATCATTGATATTTTATGTAGTATTTACTTGCTATTTATGGAAGTTGGAAGTTTTAAGAGGTTTAACATTTTCTAACCCAGAAATCTACCGTGAGAACAATAAAAACCCAAGTCAAAGACACCCTTGGAATTTTAAAGTCTTTTCTTAGATTAATCTGTAATTATAAAGATTTAAATATTATAAATATTTTTAGCCGTGGTATATTAACTATTGACAGTTTACCTATCAAATTTTATTCGGGTATTTATTTAATATATTGATTACAGCAAAAGTCATTACAATTACATATTACAATACTGAGAATTTAAAGATGTTAACAGTGGAACATAAAATGTTCATATTAGAGTCTTATTTTCATAATGGTACAAAGAATGAAAATGATGAATTTTAAACCTGTTTCACAGCCTGCAAACTTCACTTAAAACAATTTCTATCAAAGTGCCATGATTAGTGTGAATATTTTAAGAAAAAGTGGAAGCGTTGAAAAAAAAAGGATTAGGAAGACCTGTGAAAAGAACTGCAGAAGTTATTGGTAATCTTAGGGATATCATGCAATCAACTCCTTTTAAGCCGATCAGAAAACTAAACCAAGAAATTGATTTGCCATACGGTCAAACAATAAAAAAAAAAAGATTTAGGCATGTTTCCATACAATATGCAAATGGTTCATCAACTTTTACCGCGTGAGTTCCAATCTAGAACAAATTGTTGTCACTGGTTCTTAAACAACATAAATAATAATGATATATTGGATCTTAGTTGGTTCAGCGATGGAGCCTGGTTTCACCTCAATGGGTATCTTAACGGCCAAAATATTAGAGTATGGGCAACATATAATCCGCTTATGTTTGAGGAAATACCGTTACATCCACAAAAGTTCGGTTTATGGGTCGCTGTTCCAAAAAGACGACGAGTTTTTTGCAGAAAATCTAATTATCAATGATTATCTTCAGAATATCTTTACCCTCTTTTTCAATTAACTTCATGATGATGAAATTAGAAATGATTACTTTCAGTAGGAGAATGCCACAGTACATACTGCTAATCGTGTCATACAATTTCCAGGAATTATATGATGATCGGTTAATTAGTAGTTTTTTGTTTCCATCAAGGTCACCGGATCTTACAGTTCTAGACTTCTTTCTATTTCCTTATACAGGGTGATTCAAAAGGTGTGGTCCAAACGTTCAGGTTAAAATGTCAAAGTAAGTAAAAAATGGCAATAAACTCATGTCCGATTCACAATTGTTTTCTAGTTATAACAACATTTTTATTTTTAATTTATACCACATATACAAGTTAAATTAAAAATAATCACAAATGTTCAAAATGTTCACCCTGTACTTGCATACAACGTTGACAACGCCTACGCAGGAAATCTCGAACATTCCTCAACTGTTCAGGATCTCTTCGTGTATCCGCAACAGCTACATTTATTCTATTAACTAAGTCATCCCTAAACAATTATTATTATTATTTAATATGGCAGTTAGTTTTCCTTTTTGATTGTTCCATTACAATACGGCCCAAATGTTTGGGTTTTTAAAATTTAAATTTAAAATAACATTTAATACCATGGTTTAATTTTCTGTGGATTAATATTTTATTTTTATTTTATACGTGTAATACTTTATATGTTATTTTCGTCTGAAGATGAACCCTAGTGGGTTCGAAAACGTTGACGTTACCTATTCATACCTGTAACAACATTAAATCTAGTTTGTGGGATTCGACTGTGTTTTTATTCATCTACATAAGTCATCCCTGTTTTGAATTTCTATTGCTTAAACTTTTTCCTTTAATGCACCCCACAAGTACAAATCTAGTGGAGCAATATCAGGCGAACGAGCCGGCCACGCTGCTGGACCTCCTCTTCCAATTCAGAGTTGTGGGAAGTTAAGATTTAACCAATATCTAACCTGCCGTGAATTGTGCAACGGTGCCCCGTCATGCTGGTACCACATTGACTTTCGCACATCAAGAGGCAGATCTTCTAATAGTTCTGGCAAGGTATTACCTAAGAAGTCTAAATACATGCCACCATTAAACCGATGTGGTAATACATAAGGTCCGATAACATGATCGCCAACAATACTGGCCCAAACGTTAACACCGAAGCGTTGTTGAAAAGCAGTTGTGAATGTAGAATGAGGGTTTTCGAAATCCCAATGTTACATATTATGCCAGTTGTTGATACCATTCCGTGTGAACTGCAATTTATGCGTCCAGATAATTTGAGTTGTTTGGATTGTTTGCGGTAGCGTCTACCAACCATTGACAAAACTAAGCGCCTCAAATTATCATCATTATGTAGATTTTGTACATGTTGTATATGGTAGAGATATAAGCTGTTTCTGTTTAATACGCCAAACTGTCGACTGGGTATCTAATTGCCTAGAAATTTTTCTAATACTTGTCGATGCGTTTTGCTGGACTGCGTCAATAATGTCAGCATTATTGTCCAAGTTATTTCATCCAACATGATGAGATCATAACCATACCTGTTTCACACAAATTTTGGTGCAACCGTTCAAATGTTTGGTGGTCAGGCTGTCGCCGGTGAGGATACCTTCTCCGATATTCTACCACAGCTGCAATAGCCATATACAAAATGCATTTCTGCATATTCACGTGCAGAAAAAGACTCCATCATTACCAAACTTAGAAAACAACAATAATTCAAGCTTGAAACACCTTCTATCATAAGAAATTAGCATTTGTTTGACTTATTTCCTATTATGACTTGGTTTAACAGAACAATGATAAAAACAAAGAAATCTTCTGTAACTAGATAACGGTTGGAAATAACACATGGGGCTATTAACATTTTTTGCTTCGTGTAGCATCCCACATCACATCCCTCTAAATCACCCTGTATAAAAAACAATATTTTTGGTAATAGACTACAGAATCTAGAAGATTTACAAAATGCTATATCACAAAAGTTAGATGAACTTACCTCAAGTGAATGTGTTTGAAAATCTTAAGAGAAGAGTGCATTTATGTTTAGAAAACAATGGTTAACATTTTCAACGTCCATTGTAAAATCCTTTATTTACTTTGTTCTGTAAATGTGTATGCAACAATTTTATTTCAAATAAACGTTTACTTACATAGCCCATAACTGCATAACCTCACTAAAACGACCATAGCGACCACAGAACACTTGAGACGGCAATGTTACCTTGAATATAGGTAGCGAAACGTATAGCCATACACTGGCAAAATGAAGTGTTAGTGTTAGTTTTAAATTTCTATTAAATAATTTAATAAATAAGCCAAAGAATATCGATGTATATTAATTGGCAAATAATCTAAAAGTAATACCCAACTGTTTTGAGAATAATTGCGCAAGCATACGTAAAAATAACGCAAATTTCGTTTACGAACCGACAACAAGTACACTAAGAAAGTTAAACATACATTAAGATGAAATAAAATGTGATAATCCTCGCCCCAAATTTCTACTCCCTCATCAGAGTTAATAAAGAATCGAACGAAGTGACCTATAGGTCGAAGCCCCTGAGACCCTAAGCGACTCCCCGGGGCTTGCTGGTGATGAGCGCGGTGCTTCCAAGAACCCCTGTTTACTGCAAATTGTGGGGTACCGCCACACCTACCGCCCATACTTATCTACCTTTAGTTAACCCATGTTTAACTAACGCAGTGGCGTGCTCGCGAGGATTACAATTAAGTGCTGCCTCTGTGTTATTCGTGATGTTCAGTATTTAAATTAAATATTCTTAAAAGTTGACAATATTATCGTTGTTCAAGATTCTTGCACGTATTTTCCAACCTAGTAAAACACGCTTTGTATATAAAATAAATGTAACAAATGTTCAATTGAAATAGTCAGTTAATGGTTTATAGGTTTTCAATTTAGTAAGATTTGTTCTCTAGAAAATAATATTTCGTTTGTACAGCACTGTTTGTTGGGCTAATTATAATTTGCAAGACCTTGTTGGTCTCCAGAAAATGTAAAACAGTATTCTCGTGGTTATCACTGGTTTAGTCGGTTGTGACGTTTCATAACCAATTGCCAAACTTTTTTTGGGGATTCTTACACAATAATCACTACAGCCTAGGATTTTATTGTTATTTGCGTTTTTTCGCTTCAATTACATAGAAGCCGCTCTTTTTAGAACTAACAGATTGTCCTGATTTTATTATTGCAAAATGGAAAAGCATGAATATTAATTGAATTGAAAGTATATAGCATTATACTGCTTTGAAAAATGTTATATCGAATTACCAAATGCGTCACTGACTGTAAATAATTCCAAGAAACTTTGAATTAATGCGCAATACATGAAAAAGTAAGCGATACCAGTAGAAAGGTACTTACAACCACTGAAATGTATTGGAAACATTGTCTCTTAGGAAAATAGCAGAAAATATGTCGTGTCCACCATAACTTTCATTAAATCATATCATTTTGTGTTCTTGTTTTAGTACAACCGGTATCATCTTTATAATTTTATTAATAGTGAGGTTAGGTATGTGTTAATAAGTAACGACACACGTTCAGAACCTGCACGATATACCCAATATCTTCTTTCAAATGCACGTTACATCTGCACAGGCATTTAAATAGCATTCTTACCACTTCCAAAAATTATTGGGAAACAAATTTTTTTTTAATTAACAATTTTATCGACATTTTAATTAGCATGAAATTGGCCAATTATGAAATAATTTGAGCTGAAAATAAAAACAGCAGAAACTAGTCAGTTGTGACTAAACAAAAATATTATATCAACTTATTTTGCTGTGTAATATACAGGGTGATTGATTTTTCATAACATACTTATTCATTCCTTCAAAATCAAACTAATTAGTAATTAACAAATTGAGAAACCGCGTTCGAGACATCGGCCTCAGTAGCCTAACCTAAGTAACCCTACGCAAATGTTTTAGTTCTTCATATGTGCTCCATAAAATCAATGAAAAAAGTATAGCCCAAAAATTATATTTAAATTTCTTAAATTGTTGTAGGTACAAAACACCAAGAGTTTCTTATTCTTTTTGTGATGAATATATTTTTTTATTACAGTTTCGATATCAAGGCAGGAGAAGTCAATATTTGCCAGATTAAACTAAATTAGTTAAACCCGTAGCCTACGCTCTACGCTTTGATTGGTAGTTTAGAAAGTGATACCAAATAAAGTCTATTGAAATGTGAGGTATGTACTTAATAGAATAATGTTTCAAGAAATCCATTTTTATAACGGAAGCTCCTGTGTATTTTTCTATTTTAGCATTCTTCTGATAGTTATTTACTGTTGCTGTAACGTAAAACTACGTAGATTGTTGTATTATTTCATTCTTGTCATGTTTCTATCTATTGCGTTTCTAATAAGCAATGTTAGTTTTTATATTTCTGCATTCCGCCAATTGATTCGTCTTCTTTTTTTAAGAAACACCTTGTAAGTTGCTATGGTTGTGCATTCCTCTAAGTGATATGACCTTAATATAGTTTTCCTCAATAACGTGCGCAAAATAACATTTGTACAAATACTCTAGATGCTACAAACCAATCTTAGTCACTTATATTACAGATAACGATGCACATAATTTTGGCTTCTGAGATTTGTTATTGTTTAATACTTTTGCGGGTTGAGCGATCCATGATATCCAACGGTTGTAGCCGAACAAACTCCTGGTCGGTCCGCGGTTAAGACAATTCATGATTAATAACAAGACAGGTTAGCAATAACATAAGAAGTCAAATTGGTTGCTTGTATTGTTGTTAATATCTCTCCATATACAATTTGTGTGAGAAACCAAATAATCAAAAATACATATCATGAAATTTTACTATTTATGCGACAATCCAAAATGTCAACCAATGAGATTTCAAGCTTCGTTTCTATTGTTTTTTGATTTAAAATTTTAAATAAGGATTTAAAATATAAAACAATTAAATTATTTAATTTCAGTAGGGCTCCACAACTAATTTACTTTAAAATGTCTACCGTACCCAGGCATTCAGTTCAAAATTACTATTATTTTCTAATGTAAAACGCATGCTGTAACTACTCATTTAGACCAAAAATGTAGAACAGGTAGTAGAAATTAATAATAAATAAATAAAAAAATTAATGAATCTTTTTTTGATTAAATGTAATTCCTGTAATAAATTAAGGTCTTAACAAAAAATTTAAAAACCTCTCCCCACTTGTACAGCCTCTGGTACAGTTTCCTCTGACCAAATCGCCTAGATTTACGAGCGGGCGTTACGTTAGCTGTATTTTAACATAATTTTAATAGTTAGAAAACCAAGTCTGTTGTTAAAGAGGCCGTAATATATTAGCTTTTTAATGGTTTTATAATATATATCTATTTGGCCTGCTATTCACTAAAATGGTTGTTAGACTGTTTTATTAACGATTAACTTTTACGGCTATTAATTTGATGTTTAATTTTTATTTTAGATGGACTTGCGGCTGGGGTTTTGGAACCCTCATTATGTAAATTAAGGTTTTAGTTCCACGATAGGCTATTACAGCGTACCAAAGCTTATTAAATTTAAAAAGAATATAAAAACCTTAGGTAAGTAAATACAGTAGTGTCTTACAATACCTTATGAAGTAGTTTTTACATTGCTTTCTAAGCAAATATCAATGACATAAATCGAATATTTAAAAAAAAACTTGAATTTGTAAGCGATGTGATTCGCTAGTCTATATACTGTTATACGCAAATACTTTTTACATACTTGCCTGTCAGTAGAAAATTGTTTATCTAGAACGTATTTATTACAAACCATTATTTTAATATACAGTATTTACATATTTTCAGAACAACCTTAAATAGCTTAACATATTGTAAACGATATTATTTACTTGCATATAGCGCTTTAAGGAAATACATGTTGTGTACGGATACCTGTGGATTGTAAATTATTAATTTAGAAGTTTTAATTTACAGCACGCTTATTACTAACCATCATTCTAATAAACAGTATTTAAATAGTTTCAGAACAGTCGTAAACAGCTTAACAATTGTAAGAGATATTATTTACTTGCTTCTGACGTTATCAGCAAATACATGTTATATAATTATCTGTCGTTTATAAATTATTGTTCTAGATGTTTTCAACTGGCAGCGTGTTTATTACTAATCCTCATCCTGATAAACAGTATTTAAATAATTTCAAAACAGCCTTCAACAGCTTAACAATATTGTAAACGCTATTATTTACTTGCTTTTGACGTTATCAGCAAATACATGTTATATAATTATCTGTCGTTTGTATTATAGTTATAATTATATTGTAATTATAGCTCTAGAAATGTTTAACTGACAGCGTGTTTATTACTAACCACCATTCTGTTAAACAATTTTTAAATATTTTAAAAACAGCCTTAGACAGCTTAACAATTGTAAGCGATATTATTTACTTGCTTCTGACGTTATCAGCAAATACATGTTATATAATTATCTGTCGTTTGTAAACTATTGCTCTAGAAATGTTTAATTGATAGCGCGTTTATTACTAACCATCATTCCGATAAACAGCATTTAATAGCTTCAAAACAGCCTTAAACAGCTTAAAAATTGAAAGCGATATTATTTACTTGCTTCTGACGTTAACAGCAAATACATGTTATATAATTATCTGTCGTTTGTAAATTATTGCTCTAGAAATATTTAACTAACATCGCATTTATTGCTAACCATCATTCCGATAAACAGTATTTACATACATATATAGTTTCAAAACAGCCGTAAACAGCTTAACAATTATAAGCGATATTATATACTTGCTTGTGACGTTATCAGCAAATACATATTATATAATTATCTGTCGTTTGCAAATTATTGCTCTAGAAATTTTTAATGGACAGCGGGTTTATTATCTACAAACCTTCCACCCTGATAAACAGTATTTAAATAGTTTCAAAACAGCCTAACAGTTGTAAGCGATATTATTTAATTGCTTCTGACGTTATCAGCAAATACGTGTTATATAATTATCTGTCGTTTGTAAATTACAGCTCTAGAAATGTTTAACTGGTAGCATGTTTATTACTAACCATCATTCTGATAAACAATATTTAAATATTTTAAAAATTGTCTTCGACAGATTAACAACTGGAAACGAGATTATTTACTTGCTTCTGTCGTTATCTGCAAATATATGTTGTATAATTATCTGTCGTTTGTAAATTATTGCTCTAGAAATTTTTGACTGACAGCGGGTTTCTTACTAACCTTCCACCCTGATAAACAGTATTTAAATAGTTTCAAAACAGCCTAACAATTGTAAGCGATATTATTTAATTGCTTCTGTCGTTATCTGCAAATACATGTTATATAATTATCTGTCATTTGTAAATCATTGCTCTAGAAATTTTTAACTGACAGCGCGTTTATTACTAACCATCATTCCAATAAATAGTATTTATATAGTTTCAAAACAGCCTTAAACAGCTTAATAATATTGTAAACGATATTATTTACTTGCTTCTGCCGTTATCAGCAAATACATGTTATATAATCATCTGTCGTTTGTAAATTATTGCTCTAGACATTTTTAACTGACAGCGTGTTTATTACTAACCATCATTCTGATAAACAATATTTAAATATTTTAAAATCAGCCTTAGACAGCTTAACAATTGTAAGCGATATTATTTACTTACTTCTGAGGTTATCAGCAAATACATGTTGTATAAATATCTGTCGTTTATAAATTTTGCTCTAAAAATGTTTAACTGACAGGGCGTTTATTACTAACCATCATTCCGATAAACAGTATTTAAATAGTTTCAAAGCAACCTTAAGCAGATTAACAATTGGAAACGCGCTTATATACTTGTTTATGTTGCCATTAGCAAATACATGTTATAATTACTTGTCGTTTGTAAATTATTGCTTTAGAAGTTTTAACTAACGATGTATTTATTCCTAACCATCATTCGGATAAACAGTATTTAAGTTGTTTTAAAACATCCGTAAACAGCTTAGCCTTTATCTATGATATAGTAAACTCTTGTTTTGTTGTTATAAGCATATACATACAGCCTTAACAACCTAACATTTTCAAACGACGTTGGTTACGTGTGTTATTATAAGTAAATATAAGTAGTATAATTACCAGTCAGTTAGAGTATAGCTCTAAATTCTAAAAGTTTTTATCTGACAGCTTATTTATTATTGAACATCATTCTATTAAACAATACTGTAATATTTTAAAAACAGCCTTAAACAGCTTAGCATTTTGGAAACGAAATTATTTACTGGCTTATGTTATATAAGTAAATACACGTGATATAATTCCTTGCTGATTGTAAATTACTCCTCTAGAAGTCCTTAACTTAGAATATATTACCTAACATCATTCTAATAAACAAGACTTTAATAATTTAAAAGTGGCTTTAAACAGCTTAACATCTGTAAACCATATTATTTACTTACTTATTTGTCTTAAGTACTTGCAGAATGTTTTTCTCTAAAAGTTTTTAACTTAGAGCATATTGTGCTTACTCTAATAAACAGTATTTAGATATTTTCAAAACAACTTTAAACAGCTTAACGTTTATAAACGACAAAATTCACTTGCTTATTTTCATCAAAAGCAAATACGTTTCGTATTAGTACCTCTAAATAAAATTAATTGCTCTAAAAGCTTTTACTGTGAAACATATTACTCAGCATTATTCTAAATATCAAATATTAAATATTTTCGGAACAGCTTTATCTATATTATCGTTTATAAAATATATCATCCGCTTACTTAGATCTACATTGAAAATATAAGAAAATAAATTATTGATATTCATATCTAACACACAAAATTTAAAGATTTTTGTAAATACATATTTTTAAAATTACACCCCAGAACAACCGCAAAAAGTAACGGCGTGTAGGAAAAGTTAATCTACAAAAATAAGACCCGTTATACGCAGTCTATTAGGGG
>JABXWE010060227.1:0-16483 GCA_014611495.1 Limonius californicus
AATTTATGTAGAAAATTTTACGTCAAATCGATTACTAGGGAGTTTTTATAAACACTTATGGCAGCACTGACAAGTGGCTGAAACTGACATTTCAAACTTTCAAATTCAAATCGAACTACCAACATCGTAAAAAACAAACTAAAAACAGTACGATTATAGGCCTCCTTAACGTACTGTTTTTAAGCTAAAACAGTGCGCTTAGAACGGCTTTATAAAACCGAAATAGAAAAAAGATGTAGAAAAACAAGAAAGCTGAAAACAAAATTGTAAGAGAAAAGCAGAGAGGGAGAACAATGAATGAATGGATTTCCCATTTTCGTTCCATAATAAACCTTAGATTGTATTTAATTATACCTCATTGGAAAATGTACATACGTGCATACTATGTACATAGTAATGTGTAGAACAAAAAATAGAAAAATGAGTTCGAAAATAGATTAATAATGAGATTTATAAAACAGAGAACACTAAAAGTCATCATAGAATGGGCGACTAAAAGAAAAAAGGGGAAAGAACGTAAACAGGTCTCAAAATTAATTATTTATTCTATAATAAATATAGGGTTAGGGTTTAGCTAAGATTGCTCTTTATGCTTTAGTTTCTAAAAAAGGAAGAATTATATAAAGCAATGAAAAATGAGAGAAGGGGAAGTTGAAACATCGGATGGAAAACGAATTGAAGAATTGGAAGAATTAGAGAAATAAGGAAACCTGAAACAGGAAACAGAAGAGATAACTACAACAGAAAGAATGATAGTTTGGGGGAGAAAGTAAACTGGACGCATTATTTTTCATAGTTGTTCTGTAGTAAATTTAGGAATAAGCTGTGGTTTATATTATCTTTACTTTAATCTCGAAAACGAACAGCTATATAAAGCGCCAAGGAATGACAAAAATAAGTTGAAAACTGGATGAAGAAAGAATTGTAGAATAGTGAGAAGTAGAAAAAGAAAAAACTGAAAGAGAAAGCAAAAGAGGAGTTGACTGAAATAGAAAGGGGGATGAAGCTAACTAAGTGCTTTTTTCATAGTTGTTCTGTAGTAAATATAGGGTTACTGGTTAGGTTGCAGTTTATATTACTTTCTTGGTTTAATTTATAGGAGACGAAAAAGGTAAAGAAAGCCTTTAGTTTAAAGAATGGAAAGTTCCATTCATTGTGAAGTAACTTGGCGAAGAACTTATTTTTATAAGTATTCCTAAGCCAATTACTTTAGATAGTTTAAGTTCTTCAGTTCCTATTGATGATGGCAACTTAGTTGCTGAAATACGCATTTATATGTTCTAAACATCGTAGTGGAAAGGAGTTTTCAGAGATTTTATAGAGAGAAATGACTAACAACATGATTGTTAATAATTACACCTTAATAAAACCCGGAAGAACTACAATCTGCCTCCTCTGCTTTAATTTCAGGGACAGGTAGATATGTGTAGGAATGAAGGAATTTAAAATTACAATGTTTACAGAGTAGGGGAAGTGTTGCAGAGCGGCTATAAAAATAATGAAAGTGGGCGTTGTGTGCAGAATATAGCGTTGGGCGTTATGGAGTTAGGGCGAAGTGTCCTAGATCTAATCGATAAACTGTACCGTATCCTCAAAACAATGGTCCTCTGTTACGCCATTTTTAGAATATAAATTAGATTGAAAATCGTTAATTCTCTCTTCCATTCATACATTTAAAACGTCACTGATTATTTTTGGGAATTTTAATGTCAGTTTGTTTTCTAATACAAAACATTTTATTTTCTTATGGAACCGCAAGAAAAAATGAATACTGGCGTCTCCCAACAGAACGGAAAAGTCTAGGTTTAGCTGATTGCTGTTGCAACAACGCATTCAGTACTATGACCCTCTGTTTAATAAGCTAGATATTATTAACGCAAGCAAAAGGAAATTGAAATGGAAGGTATGGAAGAGAAGTAACACCGTTAGAACTGGAACATGGAATGGACGAGATCAAGAAATGTTATTGGAAATTGAAGACAAAAACATAGATCTCTGCACGCTATCGAAAACAAAAAAAAAAGGCAAAGGAACAACATCTTACAATAATACGATCTTATGCAGACATACAGTGGGGTCGACAAAAACACAAGCGCTAAAGAAGGGATCGGAATTTTAATCCCATAGAAAATTCAGAGAAGCCATAGAAGAATGTAACTATATATCAGAAAGTATATTAAGCATTAAATTGAGCACTGGGCATCAAAAATTAGACATAGTATCTATGGTATGTATATATGCCCCAGCAAATTCGAAACCAGCAGTAGATAAAGAGCTATTTTATGGTGAGCTGCAAGGGACTATAGAGTCAATACCACAGAACGAAGCGACCATAATTATGGGGGACTTCAAGGCACGAATTGGAGATGATGTTATCATTCATGTGAAACAAAGATACAATGAAAAAATCAAAAACAAATAGCACACCTATATACGAAACTAAACCAAACATTAACTCGATATACGACGACTCGATAAAGCAATTATACAAGAACAGACTAACACAAAAATCTCTGAAAATGAAATTGTCGAGGACGAAAGCATCGACCAAAGTTGGATAAGATTAAAAGAAAACATGACAGAAGTAGCTGTGGAGGCGTTAGACACAGTCAAAGTAAATCGAAACAGGAAGGACGTAAAACACAAAACACCCTGGTTTTGCGACGAAGCTAAAGAACTAGCACAAACAAAGGCAAAAGCGTACATGGAATATAGATCACAACAAACATCGGAGTCATACGAAGAATACAAAATCATGGGAAATGAAACAAACGCTAATATAAGGAGGATAAGAAGATATTACTGGGAAGCTTTCTCTAAAAGTATGGAATATGGCCTGCAAAAACATATGTGGAGATTGATAAGAAGTCAGAGAATCGAAACGAAGGAACTAATAAAGACAACGAAAATTAATAGAGAAGAAGTGTACAACATTTTACTGAATTATTTAAAAATGACAATGAACAGATCGAAGCAAACCTTCCAAACATAGTAAATTACACAACAATCCAAATAACAAAAGAAGAAATTGAAGAAACGGTTAAGAAATTAAAAAACACCAAATCTACAGGAGTAGATGGAATAACAAATGAGCTAATAAAGTACGGAGGCCCTGTAATAATAGAACAACTAATCAAATTACTATAGAAAATATTTAAGGAAGAAAAAACACCAGACGATTGGAAAACAAATATGTTAATCACACTCTTTAAAGAAGGCGATAAAAAGCAACCGGAAAATTATAGAGGACTCAATCTGTTGAACACCGCGTTAAAATTAACTACAAAAATAATATCTAATAAACTAAATGATAATATTACTCTGGCAGAAGAACAAGAAGGCTTCCGAAGAGGCAGGTCCTGTACGGATGCAGTTTTCATAATCAAACAAGTAGTAGAAAAAGCACTGGAATTTAATGTTTCGGCCTTCCACTGCTTTATAGACCTCCAGAAAGCCTTCAATCGCATTCAGCTGCATCACGTATGTGAATTTTTATACGGGGAATTTTTCTTTTTAGTTTACATTGTACATGTAATTGCCTTTGTTTACGCCTATTATGTAGGCAACCAACTATTCAGAAAACTAAAAAAACAGTCACATACAGAAACGTCACTGTAGTTGTAAATTATTTTAGTATGAAGGTCATGTTTGATGCGGTGTTTAAAAATAGGTAAATCAAAATCAAAACGATTATTATTGTAAAACATTAAATGTCAATAACAGAAAACGGAAATGAAAATAAAAATAACAGTTACAACAAATATTCGAAATGGCCATCTTGTACTTTTAAACAATAACCTAAACGGTGTTGAAAAGCACGCACAGCACTCGTAAGAAAGTCAGGATTCAAGCTATTACATTTGGGACGTATGCGATCTTTTAAATCTTCAATACTTTGTATTGGAATATTTGTTTAAAATTTTTATTTCAGGTATGCCCAAGCAAAGAAGTCATTGGGCGACAAATCTGCAGAACGCGGGGGCCACGGTACGGTACCGAATCTCCCTATTTAATGTCCTGGAAACCTGTCGTTTAGAAAGTTTCTTATAGCATTCGTGGAATGCGGAGGGGTTCCATCCATATGAAACCACGGGTCATCGAAGTTTAAGTTTTCTATTGCCGAAATGATGTCGTTCCTTAATAGCTCTAAAAATTTGGCTGTATTGAGGTTACCATCTATAAAATATGGGCCGATAAGCTTATTTTCAACTAATCCTAGCCATACGTTAACTTTCCCAGTGTATTGACTGTGAGTTAAGTTTTGTAAATGGCGGTTAGTGCGGGACCAATATCTAAGGCATAAGATTAGCAGGATAATGGATAGTGGATAGATGAGGAATTATAATACACACCGAAAATTTTGTGAATTGACTTCTTCATTTATTGCGAAAGTTGCTTCATCACTAAAAACTATCTTATTTAAAATGTATTCCTGTGCATTTAGCAAATTAAAGAAAGTTTCACAAAAGATTGTTCTTTTTTCTTTGTCTTCATCGAATAGTTGTTGGTGATTAGAAAATTTGTACGATTTATATTTAAATTCTTTTAATGTTATAAATACCGAGGTTTTAGAAACATTAAAATGTGAACCTATGTCTCGTAGTGATACTATGGGGTTTTCTTCAACGTAACTTAAAATACGTAGTAGTGGAAATAACAAGAAAATACCCTAAACGAAGTACAGGAACAAATAACAAAGGCAAATAGAATAGCGTGCTATCTAAACGGAACAATAAGGTGTAACCAATTTCTACGAAAGAAATCAAAGTAAGAATATACAGGGTTCCCCATATTAGACCACCCACTCTGATAATCGTTTCAAATCTAAGCAAAGTACGTGATTATTTTTTTCCTTAGCAAGTTAACATAAAGGGTCTTTGGGATTACATTTTATCTAGTAGGCGTCTGTCTAATAGCAGTTAAACAATTGTTACCTACTGTCATAAATCCGTGGCTGTATCACAAACGATAATTTCTCCAAGAGTTTTAGAATTTTTGATAAAGTATGGATTATTTAGTGCAACAACGTGTGTTTTGCGTGGAGATCTTCAATAGAACTGTTTCAGTATAAGTTCGGGGAGCATTTCGACGGCAGTTTGGTAACAATAATAGGGGTATTGCGCCTATGTGCAAATCAATTGCGGTGTGGGTTCGTCACTGGTGTGAAAATGGTTCTGTGCAGAGTATTAAAAATCCTGGACGTAGAAGAACGGTTCATACGCCTGCAAATATTGAACGAGTGAGATCAGCTTTCACAAGAAGTCCTAAGAGGTCTCTCTTGCCCTAGGAATATCTAAGGGAAGTCTTCACAAAATCCTTCATAATGATTTAAAATTTCATCCTTACAAATATCAAATGGGACAGCATCTTAGCAATCGAGAGAGGGACGCGGGATTATCATTTTGTTAAGAATTTTTAAATCGGCATCGAGAAGCAATACACAATCTGTTAATGACCGACGAAGCAAACTTACATTTGGATGACGTTGTGAACAAGCAGAATTTTAGATATTGGAGAACTGAAAATTCTCGTGAATTGTACACAAAAATCTCCATAGTCTAAAAGTCATTGTTTGGTGTGGTGTAGGATCGTTTGGTATTATGGGTCCTTATTTTTTGAGGATGAAAATGGCCGTTCTGTGACAGTCAATTCCGAGCGCTACATAAAAACATGTTGCAAACGTTTCTCATCCCAGAACTGACTAGTAGGAGATTATTAAATGGTGCTTTGTTATTCCAACAAGATGGAGCAACAGCCCACACAGCCAGAAACACCATGAGAATTCTGCGAGAGTTTTTGAACGACCGTATATTTTCTCGATTTGGTAATTTGCCTTGGCCCCCCACGTCCCCCGTTCTCTCGGCACCCAATTTTTTTTCTGTGGGAGTGTTTGAAAGAAAAGGTTTTTGTAAGTCGCTCTGTGACAATTGAAGAGCTAAAAGACCGCATTCGAGAAGAAATCACACGAATAGATGGAGATTTGCATCTTCTTTTTTTTAATTTTCTCGACGCCACTGGATTATACAGAAAAAAGTGCCTTGAGAATGTAAAAGTTATTCGATATTCACATGTGTCTAAAAGTTGAAAAATCGAACTTTTGTTTATAACTCGAAAACAAAAGACAATAGCAAATTTTTGTTTCCGCCAGTGAATTTGTCTCAAAAAAAGAGATCGAGAATGCGACTTCCATTTTTTTTGTATCTCCTATAGTTACCGAGTTACCCTATACAAACATCGAAATTTGCCCACCCTAATAAATGATTTTTTTAGTCGACTTAGAATGATTTTATCCGAATAATAAAGTGGGCAGTTTAATATGGGGAACCCTGTATAAAAGCGTAGTAAGGCCGATAATGACGTACCCTAGACCAGAAACAGCGAAGACGAAAAAGCTACTGGAAGTCACCAAAATGAAAACATTAAGAAAGATAATTAATAAAACCAGAAGGGATAAAGTAAGAAACCAGGAAGTAAGGAGAATATGTGACATAAAACCGATAATAGACTGGGTCGATCACAGAAGAACAGAATGGGACAAGATAGAATTGTGAGAGTGGCAAGAGATAAATCCCCCCAAGGAAGAAGTATTGGCAGACCCCCAAGAAGATGGACAAATAGCGTCTAAATCCAATAACTGGCTATGAAACAGGCATAAATGCCTGAGAAGAGAAGAAGAAGATATTATTGTTAATTTTAAAATAATAAAATGATAAACACTATACATGCTAACTATTACATCTAGCAGAAACAAGTAGCGACATCTATTGGTGACATTGGGAATTAAAACAAAACATCTATTGTGGCAGTACGACTATATTATGTTGTAATCGTCAGTTTAAATACTCTCTTAGAGAAACCAAAATCAAACCAGAGACAATAAGTCACAACCCATAAACTATTTTGGAAATGCGTTTAAAAAATTATACCGTGTGACTATTAAGGTTGGGTCGTTACAAGAAAAAAAAATAAAATTAGTAAAGTATCCTGAAAACGACAAAAATTTTCCGAGATTTTTTCAAATTTTTGTATATTTAACACAGTTTTATTCTTAGATTGGTTAGGCAACCAACATTAAGAAAGTGTTGGGCAAAAATAATATGCAAGATTACCTCTAATAATCACAACGTGACGCATTCTTTAATTGATGCAATGAACGTGTGCCCCCACCTGTAGAATGGCCCCAGTCGTTTCGGTAGAAAAAGAAACTAAAACTTTGTTAATCGAGTAGTAATCGTTGGATAAGGTCAGGAGAAACCGTGTTTTGATACGGTTCGAGACCACTTCAGGTGTGCCGGTCGAGAAGTGTGTGTTGTAATTTTTATTGCTATATCGAACATTGATCAGTGATCAGTTTACGCAATGGCACCCCCAAAGTTAGTCCTGGACGACGACGAACGCTTCGCTTTAATGAAAGTAAGTGACAACAGTTTGCATAACTTCGAAAAATGCATTAACACACAAAGAAGTGGTTTTCGAAAAACTCTCATTAGAATTCAGGTATTTCGACAACGCTGGTCGAGGTTGCGCGTTTTCGTATTGTTACTTTTATTCGAGTTTGTAGGACGGTTTCACTGCTCGGTAGGAATAAATTAGATGTTTAATAGTTTTTTGAAGGAACTATCGTTATGTAAATTATACGTTGATGAAATGGTAAATTGCCGACCTAGAAATATGCCTGTGTTTGGTTTTAAATTCGTGCCATTACTTTTACTTTATTTGAAAATTACCAATCATTAATCTGGCGTAGATATTAAGCTTTAGCGACAGAAACAGACCGACGTTTTTTAAACAATAAATGCAGAAAGTTCATACAACGTGTAGAAGTGGTATATAATTATAGAAGTGTCTACGTTTGGTATCTGAAGAGAGACCGTCTTTTCACAGAGAAAATTTATAAATTACGACAATTTCTTTTAGAAATGTTTCTGTTAGTCCAAGACTCTTCTCAGTTTTAAAACTGTATTTATTTTATACATATTTATGATTGTTATTAATTTCGGCTGCTACAGCTTAGCACCGACGCGTAAAAATGCACCAACTACACCTACAGTCCCCCGTATCTTGTACAACTATTTTAGTTATTTCGAAAGATGTGTACATCCCCTGTCATTAGTAAATTAACATGTGCGTGTTTTTTATAAATGCTGTCATGTACTACAATAACCGATTTGTGAGTGACATTAGTGTGTGCATTTTTCTTTAATTGCTATTTTCATGTACTACAATAATTTGTGAGGGACATTACTATGTGAATTTTTCTGCGGCTACTGTATACATTTTTCTCCATTTTTACTACCAAAATCTATAGTATGAATGCGTTAAGTACCAATTTTGGTATGTGGTGGACACACTTATTCTAACTAAAAAACAGCTTTTCTCCAAAAATTAATAATTTTTCTTCACAGTATATGGCAGATTTGTAAAAACCATTTCTTTTCGGAAAAATTCCTTACAACAAGAAGTCTACAATGGGGAAAGATCTATTTTGAAATAATTTCACCCAGAATTTGTACGAATTTTTTAAAACAAATTTGCTTCCTGGAATGATTGATAATGTTCCTTCGTCGGAATTGTTTTTGGTTATTAATATATATATTTTTTAGAATAGTTTGCTTACAAATCAACAACTGTTTCTGGAAATTTTTCCTCTGTTAATTGTTAATGGTAATTATACACCAAGGTACAGAAGCAATTTCTCTTAGCCGAACATTATTATGATCCCGAGATGCGCAGCATCGAGGGGAATAAGTTGTGAGGCTAAGAAAAAGCTTCTCTACCGTGGTTTATATATTATTTTTTCCACTACTAGAACATTTAACGAATTTTCCAACAATAATTTCTGCATTTCTTTTGAATTAAAAGCGATCCAATAAGTATCAAGGTAGTTTTTCACAGAAAACAACTGAAATTTGACATTGACTTTACTTTTAATTTTATTATTTGTACGATTTGTCAAAATGGAAGATGATGGTGATTGTACTCCTCCCGAAATTAGAAAAGAAGCTGGGAAAATCCAGTACGACAAATTACTATTATTATCCGGTCGTGGCGCGAAATTTAACGCTTTTCTAACGTTCTTTCCTACTAAAAAACGATTACTTTTCTTTGTGATTGCCAAAATTTACTAAATTAACCAACAAATTTTGTAGCTGTCATCAACGTAAAAATGTATCAAGGAATGTCACTATCGTCAATTGTTTTTTTTATCTCCTAGTAGGAGCTAATGAAAAATTATCTCCTACTAGGAGAGAAATTCATCTTCTTAACCCGAAAACGACATAAATAATGGCATCTTCTACTACTAGAAGTGGAAAAAGATTTTTATATAAGGTAAGATAAGATAACAACGATTTGTTGATTAGAAACATCAGAAAATAATCCACAGACAGCTCTTGAACTCTTTACCTCTCCTTCTCTTATCTAAAATCAGTAACCTTTTCTCTCCAATATGTGGAAATTTTACAACGAAATTTTGATTATTTTTATGAAAACATCCTTGTAATGGAAACCTCGTAGGATTTTCCACTTTACAATAAACGAACAACAAATGTTTCTTGAAAATTTCCCTCTAAGAATTGTTTTCAATTTCCTTGTATAGGTACATAATAAAATTAGTAGGTTTTTCTTTCAATTTGTAAAACTTTTTAGTACATTTGTTTCCAAATTTTTGTTTATTGTGAACCTCGTGGTATTTTACAATTATATCTCAATTTACAACAAATAACTCTCAAGATCTTTTCATCTAAATTGTTTTTGACTTTTTAGTACAAAACTAACACCCATCTTCCGTGAACATGTGATAATGTTTTAGAACAAACTGTTTTGCATTCTTCTTAACCTTGTAGAGTTTCCATTTGATAATAAATAGCTGGTCAAATGTTTATTCGCGGAAGTGCTGCTCTTGTACAATACGAAAAACCTTCTTCTACAGCCACTTGAAAATTTTTTAGAACAAGTATTGATGTTTCTTCAAAAGAACTTTTTAAAATGGAAACTCCGTAGGATTGTATTAAAGTAACAACAAATACATTTCCCCTCAGATTTGTTTTCAAGCTCCCTTACTACCTTTTCCATCGAACGTGTGAATATTTTGAAACAAAATTTTAATTTTTTTCCCAAAGTTTAAGTGGAATGGAAACCCCTTAAAATTGCCCCCTTTATTTTAAATTAACAACAAATAAATCTCAAAATCTTTTATCTTTTGTATTATTTTAATATTCTTTTTTTGAAAAGTTAATTAACACACCAAAAATTTGGATTTATTCACAAATATATTTTTTAAACTTTGAGCCTGCTATAAATTTTGAAACTACTGTAGAGATATTCCTCCCTGCAGTTTAAAAAAAGTGTATTTGACAATCTGAATGTTTACTAAAACAATTCTTTAGTTAAGGACGTTGTAAAGAAATTTTTAAAAATCATATTTAATAATTCATGGGAAAAATTCGCAATATCTTTGCCCCTAGAGCTAATTTCTAAACATTATTTCAGTAATAATTTTCTCTAAACTACACTACTTCAAAAAATTAACGCACCATTTATTAATGTTGCGATAAAAGAAAAGTAGTGCGCTATCTACTTCAACCAAATGCATGGAATGAATGTCTCATCAAACCTGATAGACACATGTTACTCTTGGTCTGTTTCTACATCTTGAACTTTGGTAAAAAAATTAATCAATTTTACATACACATTTACAATTTACTTGCAGTTTCGTTTTACTTTAAAACGTATCAAATCGTGTAGCTGTCATCAAACAATTACTTGTACGATCAGTCTTATTTAAAATGCAACGTATCTCAAGAAACTTAAGTCGTGATGAGTGTGTCACAGCCCTTACTTTGTCCGAAGAAGGGTATTCTTTTCGCGCTATCGCTGACAGGCTTGGGGTGAACCACACAACCATTTCTCGGGTCATCGAGCGTTTCAGAGAAAGCAACGAACATGACAGGCGACCAGGGCAAGGGCAACCACGTGCTACTACCGCTGTAGAAGATCGTTTTCTTCGAATGCGTGCACTAAGAGAACGCTTTACCACCACAAGAGCCCTCCAAAGACAACTTTCAGCAGTACATAATGTGCAGGTTAGCATTGAAACCGTTCGCCAATGTCTTCTGGAAGGAAATCTGAGAGCCAGATTACCAGCTACTAACCCACAGTTGACTGCAGACCACCTCAGACACATATTGGATTTTGTTAGAAACCACTTGAATTGGGAAAATGAAGACTGGAGACGCATTTTGTTCACAGACGAGTGCAGATTTTGTTTGGAGTATTTAGACATCCAAATGAACGATATGCTCAATGCAAATTTGCCCCCACGACTGCATTTGGTGGTGGCTCAATAATGGTATGCGGAGACATATCTTTCACGGTTCGCACAGACTTACACATCTTCTCCAAGGGCATTTTAAACAGTCAGAGGTACATTACGGATATCCTAGAACAGAACCTATGTGTGTGCCATACGCCGCCCATACGCCCCATACATCGGAGACAACTTCCAATTAATGCACGACAACTCTCGGCCCCACACAGCCAGAATTGTGCAAGAATAGCTTGACGACGTTGGTATTCCTGTTACGCAATGGCCAGCCAGATGTCCCGACTTGAATCCGATTGAGCACCTCTGGGACATTCTCGGAAGACAAGTACGATCCCTTCAACCACCCCCTGCAACTCTTAACGACCTAGGGAAATTTATAGTGGAAATGTGGGATAATCTTGAACAAGAGCAGTTACATGTGTTAATTTCAAGCATGGACCGTCGTTGTCAAGCTGTCATAACAAGTCGAGGCGGAAACACAGCCTACTGAACCTGTAAACTTACAATTTTTCAGTTTTCGAATTTAGATTTTTTAAATTTTTGCGTTGATTGTTGTTAAATTGCGTTGATTGTTGTTAATTTGGATAAAATATGGTTTACTTAATTTTAAGCATTATCTATGATTAAACGTACTTCATTACATGGAATACTTTAAACAATATTGCGATTGTTAGTTGTGGGGCGTTAATTTCTTGGACCAGTGTATGTGAACTTTTTTTCATATATTTGTTTCTAAAACCTTAAAAAAGAGAAAGATTGGGTCACCGGTAAAGCATGTTTCCAGTTTTTGGATAAGATTTTTTAACTACGGTATTTCTTTCATTCTACATTTCGCTTTCTGTTTCTCCCATAAATATATTGTTTCTGTGTTTATTAATTTTAAGTATTTATACGAGTGTTCACATTTAAACCCCATCTGAAAACAATTCTAACAATTAAATTAATTAAAGGTTGGCCGTGACTCTTGCTAACGTACCCAATACCCATATCAATTGTATCGCTACTATTATTTCGACAGTTACAGTTACGATGTCGGAAAGTTCTTCTCATTGCAGCATGCAACAGTGCATAATAATTAAATTTCTTACGAACGAAGGCGTAAATTCGACTGAAATTTGTGTAAGACTGCGAGCACAACCCGGCGGTCAATGTGTCTCTGAAAGTCGGATGTTAGAATGGTCGAAACTTGTTAGAGACGGGAGAGCTCATGTAGAAAATGAGCCTCATGTATAATGAGCTGTAACTTCGGTTAATTCAGCAAGACAGACGGGTAACAATTCGTGAACTTTTTCAAAATATTTAAATTAGTGCTGAAATGTTGAAAATATTATAGATAACACGCTAAAGTATCATAAGCTGCGTGCCAGGTGGATTCCGTACTTGTTGACCGACGAACACAAGTTGGATCGTTTGCAAATCACTTCTTCTTTACTGCAATGATATGAGAGAAGAAGAAATGAATTTTTGGGATTAATTGCGACAACTAATGAAACTTGAGTACATTAATTTACGGCTGATTCAAAACATGCAGTTATGTCACACCATACCTCCAAAGTCAAAAAAAAGCAAAAACTGTGTTGTGCTGGTGAAGTGATTGTAAAATTGCTTTGGAATTCTCAAGGGGTGTTTTTTGTTAAATTCTTTACAGATCGTCGTACAATTAATGCAGACTATTATTTGACGCTTTTGCGTCATAAAGTTAATTAGACGATTAGGAACTAACGGAAGAAAAACAAAATTCTGTCTGATTTCTCCACTCCAATGTTCATCCTCATACCGCTACGAGAACAATTGAAACTGTAAACAAACTTTAGTGGGACCTTCTTCCGCATACAGTACACGATCGGACGTTCCTCCCTCTGATTTTTGTTTGTTTGGCCCACGAAAAGAACTTTTAGGCGGGAAAAGTTCTCAATCAAATAACGACGATATCGAAGCTCTTCAAGAATGAATACGTATACACCACAAAGATCCTTCCAAGGAGGTATTAGGAAGCTTCCGGATTAGTGGCGCAAATGTATCGCTAGGCAGTGGGACTACATCGAAAAGTAATATAGTTTTCATCGTTGTACTATTATAAAACCCGTATGTGTATATAAATTCCTGTTTAAATTTGAACACTCCTCGGATTTTATATAAAACGAGAACTAATATTTCTTTGCCTGTATTTCCACCATAACAACTTGAAACAGGATGGACTTGGGACTCAAATCCGAAATTACTTAATTACCAAAAGCACTTCGAATATTCTTATAAGTTCTTTGCACTTAAATAGATTTAAAATTAGTGGACAGTTTACGAAATCACAGAACCATAATCTCTCATACTACATATTAAAATGTAGTTACCTCAAGGCAGTGTTACAAAATTAATTTCAAAATTTTGTACGATAGGTTCTAAAACAAGACAACCTTGAATCTGTTTCATAGTTTCTCTTTTACTGAAATGTTTGACGCAATTGTGTAACTGTTGTAATCGTTGTTATAGCAATGCCAAGCAATCTACCGTACGTAGTGATAAGTTATTGTATTTGAGAAGAACAATTCAAAACACCTGTTTACTTATATGATTGATTGGCGCACAAAGTCCACAAGTAATAATTTTAGTTTACTTATCTTATGTAAGCAATATACAAGGTTAACCGTATGTGAAAGGTTTTTAGCCAAATTCGGTCAGTAGGTAACTTCAACGTCCGATGAATAAATGAAATGCAGTGCAGCTCACATAAAATAATCAAATGTAATTGTTCTCTTTTTAATTTTAAAATTCACGGTTTGTTGCGAACGAATACTAAAGAAAGTAGAGCAGGTTGTGTCATGAAAAGCAAAAAAGTCTTCCTAATGTTTTTTTTTATTACCTATTCAGTTACGCGTATTGGAGCATTCTAAGGAGCATTTTTATGTTTTCCTAATTTTTAAAATTGATGTAACATATGCGCTGTATGTTTACAACTTGCAAGAGACAGAAAAAGAAAACTAACAGAATGGAATGTATTTGTTCTCCCTTTCTAGTTAACCTTGCGATTCTCGCATTGTTTCATGCCAGAGGGTTATTTTAAAATGTCACCAAAATCTAAAACTTATAATGGCAGAATAATGAGTTTATTCAATAATCAATTGGAAAATTTATAAATTACCATACATTACAGACGGGTTTTTCCATAATCATCGCTCAGTAAATAATACGTTTCTACGCATGTATATTAACTAACAGCTAATGTCTAAAAATGTTCAATTTTGGGAGTATAATTATCATTATTTTCTAGGAGACTTAAAAAAGTTAAGTGTAAAAGTTAATTAGATCCTTTTTGGTGTAATATTCCAGTACACTCATATCCTGTTCGTAACACACATATCTTGTAGGTATCTTTATCATTGTACATATTATTCATTTGTTCGTATATTTGTTGTATACCCTTCGACTATCTGCGATAGTCGAAGGGTATATGTTAATAATTCATAAACCATTGCATAAGTTACTTCAGAATCTTTATAGCCGTACATTACCAATAATCCAATAAATATATAAAACCAGAAAGTGTGGACTATTAAAGTTCTTCGAAACCAAGAACCTCAACCACGAGTAACTCGTCTATTACATTGGTGGTATCACTTTTGCTAAACTTCTAGCTAATTCTGCTCGAATTCTTTTACTGGTATATTCAAGAAGATGCGGTTAAACAAATGATTTTGATTAACATTTAAAACAATTTCAGCCTGTTTTTTTAAACCGGAAACACGTCATCGATGTTCGGAGAGCCGGTTTGTATGTACCTGCCAACAGTTCGTATTGTTCAATGACAGTCGTTCGTATTATACAGTTTAACACCTACATCCGTAGTCACTTCAGCATTTAACAACTAATTCAAACTTAATTGTGATGGTTAAAACTGTACAACAGGCAATCAAAATATTACAGCCGGTATGCATGTTTACGTCACAACAATTTTAGAAACATCCAATGGTTGAACGCATATAGGTTCCTTTTATAATTAACAGAGATGTACCTTTGGGTTGACTAGCGTTGACATATGTATTTGACTGTTTATGAATAAAATGGCGTTTAGATAATTATAACTAATAGCTGGTTGATTCTATAATTTGTAAATTGTCATATATCTAGAAATGACCCTGAACAGAGAGGCATGGAGTATGGGAACGGAGAGGCGCCGATAACCATAGGAATCCGGAATATATAGGGTGTGTCGAAATTCGCGCCCACGGACTGTGAGATGGTGTTATGCGATAAAAACTAAACAAAAAGTTCCTCTACCATTTTTTGATCAGACCGGCAGTTTTCGAGCTACCGCGGTTTTAAAAATCTCAAAATGGTCGAAAACGGTCTTCAATTTCAATTTTAAATGTTTGATCAAGTGGTTAAAATTAATCCATGTCAACTGTCATAAAACAAAAGACAGTTCAAAACAATTTATTGCAAAAAGTTTGATGTTTACCTTTTCTTATCGTACAATTCAAATTGCGAAATAATGGCCGATAATTATTCAAATCAAGAATATTACGATATGCTGATGGCACTTGGGGCAGGGCAAGCGGTGCGTTTATACGCGTTAATTGTACATGACTACCTCGACCATTATTTCCCTGATCACTGGATTGGCAGAGGCGGTCCAATTGCTTGGCCGCCTCGTTCGCCCGATTTAACGCCATGCGACTTCTGTTTATGGGGTTACCTAAAATCGTTGGTCTACAAAATACAAGTGGCCAATCTGAATGAGCTGCAAAACCGCGTGTTCCAGGCAGCGCGAGAAATAACACCGGAGATGGTACGCAACTCTGTTCTGGCAGTCCAACGATGTGCTGAAGCTTGTTTAGTAGCAGAAGGCGGCCATTTTGAACAAATCTTGTAATTACGTACTCGTCATAATTATAGTTTGTACCTTCTTTTGTTTGTAAAAAATTGTTATTATTAAGTTTAACCAACTGATACACTCGTAAGTTGAGATTCAACACTTTTTTCTGCGATTTTCAGATTTATAAAACCGTTTCGAAACACCCTGTATATACAGGGTGTCCTTTAAATGCCTTAAAAGCTTCAGGTAGAATTTTTCCTTTATGAATGCTTAATACAAATCTTCAAAAAAAAGTAGGTATTTGGAGCTTAGTTTTCTTGTACGAGAGTGTTAAAGTTCATATCTTT
>JABXWE010060229.1:0-12749 GCA_014611495.1 Limonius californicus
GTACAATGGGCCAAATGTGGCCTAAGTGCATAGAGATGCTGGGAAAACCGCGTTCTAGATCTCGCTCTTTCAAAGCAAGCAAGCAAGCAACCAAAAAGTCGAGCTCTCTGATCATACTTTAAAGTTTGAAATAAAAATCCTAGGCACCTATCATAAGTAGTATAACTAATGATACCGATTAGCACGCAACTAAAGTCTTTAAAAATTACATTCGTTAAGTTTCCCGTCATTATCAATGTTTATTCATCAGTCTATATTAAACATTTCTGCCTATTATAGCTTCTGTTTTCGAAAATAATAAGAAGCTGTAAGTTAAAATGTTGCTTTCCTTTTAGTGAAAATGAAGTGTGCTTAGTGTTTATTGTTCTGAATTAAATCTCTTAAGAGTTCCCAGAGGCGGTTTATTAATTTCTTGGTATATATGCTGTTCAATATCCTGATAAGTCTGAACGACCATTCTGGCTCATAAAACGCATTAAGATACATAATAAATAATGAATGAACTCCGAAAATGGTTTCTAATCCTTTTAGTCGAAGAAGGTAAGGCAGCGGCTGTCTGTAACATTTAGCGAAAATCGATTTCCGCTAGAAGGTGTTAGTTTTATTACGTGAGCTAATATTATGTGGCCTATTTCTGTAAATGGACCTATCCCGGAAGAGATATTGATTTATTTTGTGAATAAAACCATTTTATTAATAGAAACAATCAATATGCTCCTATACAGGTCAAAAGGACAAAAAATCAGAGTGTGGACACTTTTGAGTAGTTCTAAAATCCATATCACTATTGAATAACAAACATGATGTCGAATTTATTGTTTTATGACATGTAAGAAGATTGTATTTACAATCAAAAATACGTAGGTGTTATACAGCATAGAGACCTCGATGGGGCAGTGGGAATACGCGCTGTCAGTCGAGGTCACCGTGAAATGTGGTCCGTTCGGCCACGTGGTCGAACCCCGGCTGAGGCGACGACCGTATTTCACTTAGTTAAGTTTACGGTGCATGTTGCATGAATGGTTAGAGTGTAAGGGACGCCCGCACCCCCCTGAAGTAATGTGAAAGCGGTGCCGGAGGAGGCGGGAATAGTATAAGTGAATGATAAAAAAAGATGTTATACAGAGTGGTGATATCATTTAGCACAAAATTTATAATTTTGTTATTTAATGTTTTTCTGGAAAACCCTGAAATATGTCAGTTATGTTTTTTAAGACACTTCCTAACGTAACAAATTTTTCCTAGAGCTTCTGTTTCTGCGACAAACGTCATCATTAGTTTTTTGTTAAAGGCAACCCCATTTTCCCCCATATTTTGATAGACTTCCTCACCAGTTAAACGGTGACATACAAAAATTAGTACCTTACTTAACAATTTATATTTATATATTTATAATAAAAAAATCAGAGCATTATGTAAAAATGTTTAAATTATCCACCGTTATCCAGTTGGTCTAGATCAGCATTCGTAATATCACATAACCACATAGAAATAAATTTAGCGACATAAAGTCAGGTGATCGCGCAGGCTACTCAAACGGCGCTCGTTGCTCTAACCATCAAAGAACATATTGTCAAGCAACTGTCGAACTTGTACACCAAAATGGGAAGGAACTCCATCTTGTTCAAATCCAATGTTTGGATAGGGCATATCAGGATCTTCATTGTTCGGAAAAAATTGCTAGAATTGGAACTAAATAAAAATGTAAAAGATCTAAATAGATAATAGATGATAGATGATAGAACAGTAAATCTTCTCAAAAAAATGTTATGTGGGTTTAACTGTCGAGGAGGTCTACCAATATAAGGGAGAAAAGGGGTTGCCAATTAAAAAATAATAATGGTGACGTCATAGCACATAAACAAACCCTGAAAAAAATTACGTTAAGAAGTTTCTTTTTAAAAAATAAAATTGTTGTTTCGGGGTTTTCCCAAAAAAAATATTAAACTCAAAATTATGTATTTTGTGCGGAACTATGGCAACACGCTGTATATTTTTCCTGAGCATTTAATACTAAAATAAATTATTGATTTCTGAATTGTGCTGTTTGTTGCTGGTGTTGTTTTTGATTGCGTGAGATCTAGAAAATTACATAAAGCAAATAGTCATAATAGTGTGCCACGGAATTTATTAATCACTAAACGATATTGCAAGAAGACTGGGGCGGCTGGGCTTTCTAAACGTTTTTGCAATACGTATTTTTTCCTTTTTAACGAAGTTTCTATTATTGTAAAATATATACATCGAAGCTTGCTGAATCTTCTTTTAATCTTCAATATAAATCTAAAGTATATAGTCTGTATGAACCAACATATTACACAAGAAAATGTTGCGGTGATTCTATTTTCATTGTCTGCCAAATACTAGCCAACTAATACTTTTGCTTCACGGATTCGCCATATAAAATATGAGCTGCTTAGTATTGGTATAGGGTGTTCTCTATTTGTGGGAAAGCAGACTATACTGAATCATTTTTACATTACTAAAAAAGTCATTTTGCTGTTTTGTATCTTTGTTACGTGCCAAAATAGAAGTAGAGTGTCAAAATGTTCGCCTCATACGAAACTATTAAGTCCGACAGCATGCAAAAAATTAACCGTCGGAACGGGTATAGTCAGATAGCTCAAGGTGTAGGGGTGTAACGCAAATTTCAGTCTCAATGAATTTTACCAGAACGTGGTCTAATCCCGAAGAGATGATTTTGTAGCGGTAGGTATCAAGAATTTCACCGTGTCCATAAATTCCTCGGACCCACGGAATGCCTGACTATAGCTATCAGGTTTTTCCAGCGGTACAAACAATGGAATCAGATTTTTCCGTGAAGGTGTCACGTCAGCTGGGAATGCAAGAAAGGTTTAGAAATGCATCCCAACAATACCAAGACCACTACTCTTTTACCGGCACTACTGAAGAGAAGTCGATGGTATTCTAGTTTCAATTAAAGTTGAGCATATTTCTTTATTATTATTTTGTGTTGCCGTTGTTATATTTGTGTAACAACACGTTTGGCCTGCAGGGCTATGGCTTCAGGATTTTCTTTCTTGGGCTGCATGTTCCTCTTCCTCTAAACCACATTCCTGCAGGTTTTGTAGAACATTTGCCCATCATGTTTTATATGGTCGCCCTCTTTGGTTCCGCCCACCTATTTCCGTCTTACATATCTTCGTCGTCAGGTTATCTTCTTCCATTCTCCAAATATGTCCCACCCAGCGTAATCAATTTTGTTGTACTATTATTTTAATTCCTGGTCCTCTGTAGATTTCTGCATTTGTACGTCGCCTCAATTCTCCTTGATCCCATATTCCCCATCATATTTTGTTTAAAATTTTTCTGTAACTGTTATTAAAATTTAAGGTTACGATTTATTATATGGTATGATCCTTAGGGTTTAGTTCGCCAAGGAACAGGAAACTAAATGAACAATTTTTTAAGAATTATCTTATTACATAGAATGATCTTAGATATATTAAATGCCTTATAATTAAAATAATTAATTACTTTTCTTAATTTTTCAGTTGAGAGAGTTTCAGATCTAACTAAAGCTACGTACAGAACGTTATCTTTACCAGCTGATAATTTACGGATAACAAAAAGTGAAAAGGGTAATGTAACACCTTCTGATATTTCAAAATATGGCACTACTACAGAATTTATGACTAATATATCAGAAACTGAAATAGGAAGTGTCTTGAATTACAGTTCAATATCTTTGGCAACAAATAACGAACGGGAACTATCAGAACAACCATCTGCCCTTATTTCGCAGATAATTGACGCTTTGGAAATAGATAGTTCGGAAAAGCATGATGAAGCATGTGATTTGGAAGAACAATTTACGCTTAACGATGACCCGTCTAAAATTAAGGAAGAACAATTCACAGCTACGCAAGAGCAATCTATAATTAAGGATCAACAATCTCCAATTACTGAAGAACAGTCTACAAATACAGAAAAACCAAGTACAATTAAGGAAGAAGTATCTAAATGTAAAAAAGAACAATCCCCAATTAAGTTAGAACAGAAAATCTCACATTCAAAAACATCTGTTGGATGCCAGGTTTCAACTATAAGTAGAAATATTTTGAGATCTCCACTTCATCTACAAAGATTTATTAATGATCGATCATCATCTACATTCAAGAAGATATCCAGAACTCCTCTAACGAAACCTCCTGGAGTGGAAGTTCCTAGATCAAAGAAAGAGGCTACTAAAATAGAAGAAAATTTGAAGAACCTTGGTCGAAAGGAATTTAAGGAAATTATGCCAGCTAAAGTTGAACTTCCGAAAAATACATCTTCATTTAAATCTGACGGCTATATAATGGCCTACAACGAAAAAATGAAGAAAAACGTTATTAAAGAGAAACATTTGGTGGTTCCTACGCGAGGTAATTAAATATTAATTAAATATTGAAATACATTTACAAACAATTAGAAAAACTTAATATTATAATAATTAAAAATGTAATTCTGAAATCACTAGACGTTTCCTAACTGAATTTTGAAATACATATACATTATTTGTAGTTGTTGTTTTGCAATATATTGTAGTATGGGAAACCGTCATGCGCACCTTCTATACAGGGTGTCTTAGAAAGAATGGGCCAGCGTTTAGTCATAGATTCTTTAGGTAAAAATAAACCGATTAAACCTAATATACCTTCGACAGAAAGTCCTTCCTTAAGAAGTTATAGGCCCTTAAAGTTCAATTTTTTATTTTTTTCTTTTTATTGTAATTTCCACAAATCTAAAGATATTTCTTTCAAATTTGGTACACCTACTTATAATTATGTAATACACTGATAGAATTATTTTCATGAACCAGACTGCCAAAATGCCTCGATATTCGTTAGTTGGAGGCATTTTTGTAAACAAAACAGAAATTAAAAATACAATTTCTATAACACCAAAGTATTTAATTGACTTAGCATTGTTCTATACTGTAGGTCACAAGCACTACCCATTGTTTTTAAGATCATGGCTACCTGATAATTGCACGTCATAACGGCAACCCAAAACTTGGAACAAGCATTTTAAGGCAAACGGTTGCCTTTACACGTATGAACTGAGAGTATCTTATTTTTGTAATTTTTAATTCTCTTTCAGAAAATAACATAAAATTTTAAAATGTTTTACTAATAACAAAGTTATAGCTAATATAAAATTTCAGTGGTAGGTTAAGTGCCTCTTCTGGTTCATGTAAATAATTTTATCAGTGTACTACATAATGATAAGTATGTGTACCAAATTTGAAAGAAATATCTTTAGATTTGTGGAAATTACAATAAAAAGGAAAAATAAAAAATTGAACTTTAAGGCCCTATAACTTCTTAAGGAAGGACTTTCTGCCAAAGGCATATTAGGTTTAATCGGTTTATTTTTACCTAAAGAATCTATAACTAAACGCTGGCCCATTCTTTCTGAGACACCCTGTATATCTGGGCAGCCTAATTCTCGAATGTTCCTGCTGCTTCTGGCCGTTCTCGGGCCGACGGCGCTGTACATAGATCGTGGTATCCTTTGACATTGGTAGTAAATATCTACGGCTGGTAATAATTGAGGTTTTTCCAAGATGGCTTGGCTCTTCGTCTTTTTGCTATGTTTTAATAATTGGGAGCGCTGTTTATTTGTAGATTGCTGTATTCTTTAATCCGTAACTTGTCTGGGGGTAGGTTCGCGGGTGTTAGATCATTGCTCGACAGGCCATATCCAGCGCGGGATCTCCGGGTTGGCCACCCCTGTTTTAACCATATTATTACCGGCTACAATTCCGACAGCTTGATTAGTTCCTCTTCATTTGCAACTGACTGCCGACAAACCGTATCGTTGTGGAAACTCCAGAGAAAGTAGTCTTGACTTTAGACTAGTCGGACGATCTGACAGACCATGCGGTGGTTCGCTACGACCGATGCATCTTCTTGGATAACATTCATTAAACCATTCTTTTGGCCTGACTCTACATTACGCTAGCTCCGCCCGTTTGTTATGTTTATTTGATAGTGCCACTTCATCTGAATTAAACTCGTTTTTTAATTTCCGCTCCATAGATATCAAAATTCTATTTTAATCGCAATTCTTAAGTCATCGCTGTATTATTTTCATTTAAGATTGAGTTATGGAGGTCACTTTCGCAAAGCCTTTGAAGGTTACCCTTTGTAGGCTGAAATTGCCGATTAATGTTTTGTCTTCGCCTGACCCTGGGCGCTTTCTGCGAATTTACGTGTCAAATCGTTCCAGAATTATTTCACCATATTTCGCAATGTAGTGTATTTTTTTGGGGCAATGCAGGTTCGCGCTGCATTTAGTTAGTCAGTCGAATTTCCACCTTCATTTGGCCCGGTCACCCAAATACCATCTTCGGGAACCGTAAATAAATTAAGAAAAAGAGTGGGTTTTTAACATCTTCTCCGGCTCCGTCGCTGACGATAAGCGCTGCGGTCAAGTACTGCAGGGGCGGCTTGGGTTTTTGATGGGTATCCATCGCGTGTAGTTTCGTATCGCTGTTTTCACCGTGGGGTGAACAGAAGTATCGACAAGTGTCGGATTTAAAGAAACACACTGGAATTTTAAAATTGAAAAGGCAAGTCATTGCGAATTTACCGATCGCCTTTGGCGGATTATTATCGAGTCCATTTGTTGTTCCTGTACATGTACCGTTGCTGCGATGAACTAGGAAGGTTGTGCAGAGAAAATTTATTCTCGAAATTTCCCGAACATCGTCTACCTTTTTTTTCCGGACCAGAAAACGCCCCAGACTGTCCCTGCAGAGATTCCTGCATCTTGAAAACACCACAAAATTGTGCCTGCCTCTCTCGGCTCCATTCGCCCAGAAAGCCAAGGTAAAAGAACTAGTTTTTGTATTGTGTTATTGTTATAAACTCCGACGCCACTGGCCACGTAGATTTGTTTGGAGAATTTAAATACCGTACGCCAAGGGCGGCGAGTTCCTTTTCTTGAACGTTCAATTAATCGTTTGTAGTATTGAACTATAATACCACCATTTGCTGTCATTTTTGTATTGTATGATTTCCAATAGTTTAATTATATGTGCTTTGAAATTTATTACATCGTTTACTGTTGAGTATTTTGTATTTGTGTGTGCATGAACTTTGTAAGCTTTATAAACAGGAGGGAGCCACAATAAAGGTGAGTCCGTTTCCGATTCCCGTAAGCTCCTGGCTTCTTGGCCTTTCGGTTTCCGTGAACTCCATCTACTCCTCTAAGTTAAGCTGTAAGCCTTTTTCCTCCTATCCGGTTGCGGGTCGACGAAAAAGCTCGTTTGGCCCATAACACGTTTGGTGCCACCTATCCCGTGGGGTCGCAAAAATAGGTTCGTTTTCAAGAGCCTCTAATACTTCTTTCTCCAACTGCGGTATTCTTACACCTCGTGGGCCACCGCCACTGTTGCGGTAGGAGTACGCTACAACAAAATATATCTAATCACCTCTGTATTTTAAATATTAACAAAATTGTTTTCTGTTTTATATATTATTATTTATATTCACTAAATTTAAAACTGACAAATATATTTTCTGGCTTCCATCACACATTAAGATTTGATGATAACTATTTAAGCACGATATTTTTTGAGAATTTTTAACGTTTTGGAAATCTGATTTTCCTGATAATTTCTTTGAATTTTTCGTAAATTTTTATTGCTTAAGGGAAACCTAAATCGACTTGGGAATTCAAAATCAAATATAACCTTTCATATCAGCAAATCCTCATAATTACCCTGTCGTTTCCGGGATTTAGGGACATCTTCAAGAACGCTTTAAAGCGAGCTACAGCCAATGTATATACTCGTAGTATAGCATAAAATAAATTTTTGCATAGTTTTTTTAAGAAAACTATAAATCTTGCATTAGAGTTGTATGCTATACGTCCTTAAAGGGTGGTACTCTGTAATAAGATGACAAAATGTTACATAATTAAGTCCACATATATCATAAACGTAGGTTGATTTTACAATGTTTTTGCATTACCTTTGGTAACTTTTTATCATCATTCCTTATGATTTTTCGCTATATATTTTCAATATTGGATACGTAGACTACTAGTTGAAAAAACCACAAGCTATAAAATTACTAGTGGGCTAGTATTATAGTAAGAGCTACCTTTTATACTGTTTATCATTTTCGTCACGGACAAAACTTCAGAGCAGCATTGTTTTTATCAACAGGCCCTGGAACGTTTGAGGAGAAGGTTATGCGCCCTTACCTTACCAACATGGACCCTGCACCACGACAATGCGCCATGTCACACATCACTGGCTGTGAGACAGACTTCTGCCACTGAAAAACATCCCTATCCTTCCTCACCCACCTTACAGTTTTGACTTGACACCGTGTGACTTTCTTGTTCCCCAAAATCAGAACGTACCTAAAAAGACACTCTTTTTATTTTTGCAAACCTCTACTCAGCTTCAACGAGGGCTCTGAGCAGCCTCTGGTATGACGACTTCCAACACTATGCTATGAAGAAGGCAGCGACGCTGGAATCGTTGTGTTCGAGCGTAATTGTATGTGTTTTGATTAAAACGATTTTTTTGGAAATTATTATCATTACTTTGGGACGCTCCTCGTAAGTTTACGCCAGCAACATATCCTAGGTTTTGAGTAAATCTACATTCTCGTCGGAATTGTCAAAAATCACAACGGTCTTACCATTAGGGCTAGAGAGTCATTCGGACAATTTTTATATTTTATTTTATATTCACTTCCATGTCCTTATCGGGTCTTAGTGCCCTCCACCGGAAGGCTGGAAAGTAGGCTGCAGCCAATGTAAAAGATAACTTACTATATATATATATAACTTACTACAAAATAAATTGGTTACAAAGTTTTGGCATTATTATGATTTGAAGAAAATTAGATAAATTTTGCCATTGGAATTGTATGCTTAATGGATGGTAGTTGGTAATAAGATGAGAAAGATTCACTAAGTATATTCTAAACGTAGACATTTCACCGTGTTCTGGACTACTTTTGGTAAGTGTTTATCATTACCTCTAATGACTGTTTTGATAATTTGTTCGTTCTATTTTGCTCTTGGATATGTAGTCTACTAATTAACAAAACTTACAAGTTGAATTGTCTCGTATTAACGTAGCTACAATAAGGGAAAAAACTGTTTACAGAAGACTCAATCTGAAATTCTTTAAAATAGGAAACTTACCGTTGAAAAGCGTATCTTGTACTGTTATTCCAAATGACGTAAGCCCAATTGAGCGAATCGTACTTAAGCACCTACGTCGAATATCCTAGACTTCTAACTGTAATATTACACGAGTTGTTTTTTTATAGTAAAATAGGTTTTTTACGATTGGGATGTGGCAAATCTGGTTGTTTAGCATGCGATCGATAGATGTAGGTACTAATTTTGGAATAAATATGCATAATAATAATATTATAAGCACAAAACAGATGGAGATTGATTGTTAAAGTAACTAGAAGAAAATTGCCATAGATGTTTAAACATGCTCTAAACAGATAAAAATGTTCCTAAAATTAATTTTTCTACTTTTTTGTAATTTAGGCCATTGGGAAATAGTATATACCGTAATTAGAAAAGATGCCAATTATAATGTTAAATTCCTACTATATTATTAAATTATTTTAATAGGCAACACACAATATAACTCATTGCCGCTATAGTTTTAAAGGAGTACATTTTGAAAATTCAATTCAAAGTGCTTACTCGATTCTATACAGAGTATGCATAAAAGAACGTCAGTATTTCAAACAAGAATGTGTAGCTGATAATTTATTGTATTATAATACAATTCAAGTTGTCGTGACTCATTCAATTATTTTGTTTATATAGACATGGGATTGTTCATTTCCATTTATAATAGCTGTTAGACAATTCGTAAAAAATGGAGAGACAGAAAGAGACAGATAAAGAGAGAGGGAGACAGAGAGAGAGCGAGACAGAGAGGGAGAAACAGAAAGGGAGAGACAGAGAGACGGAGAGACAGAGAAGCAGATAAAGAGAGAGTGATTTACTGGAGGGGTGGTTAGGAGGAAGCCGATTTCTTGGCCTCTTTTGGGTTTTTATGTTGGGAGAGAGGGAGAGACAGAGAGAGAAAGAGAGAGAGGGCAGTCTAGACAATCATTTTCTGGAAAGGTGGTTGTAACGAAGTTTACGGGAAGCAACCGTTCCAGCATTAGATAATTAAAAGTTAGGTCGCTTTAGTTCCGAAAAGAGGCGTCTGTGGCAGTGTAAGTGGAGTTCTAAATTATTTTCCCCCGCGCACTCATCATCGCGAACACACTCCGGAGAAAGGGAACCTTATATATACAGGATCCTTGCATAATTTTTAAATAATATTTAAATTAATGGCCAGGTGGCAACCAATTTTGTTTGTTTATGTACATACAGAGTACACATGCGGCGCTCGACCTATATTATTGACTACGTTCTTGTTGTTTCAGCACCGCCGCGCCCCACCTCGTGAAGAAGCTCCGGAGCAAAGGGAGGGCCATCGCGAGGCGGATGTTATGCCTGGAGCGCTTCTACCCATCGGGGGAAGTCTGTGACCTAGCCGGCACCTGCCCCATCAATGGCCGTTTCGCTGGACTCCGGGGCCGCTACTTGAGCAGGGCAATCGAACAAGAACGTGAGGAAGCCACCAGGACGCTAAGCACAGCTGGAACGAAATCTACGCCGGCCAGTGACCCGAAGTCCATCCAGGGACGTACTGACCGGGATTTTGAATATATTATTATTTTCTTTATAACACCAGAAACACACATATTTTGCTTTTAATTGTAATATTTAAATAGAATAAATCATGTTATAATCATTGCTGTCTCTCCGCTTGTTATTACGAACTTCTGGCTCTGAGCTAAAACCAGGCAACCGTCCACCACGTGGGCGGACCGTTACATGATTATGAGGAGACCGATTCCTTGTTCTTCTTATGGTCCACACTTGACTCCTTCGGTTCTTTTATGTGGAGGGAGAGAGAGAAAGAGAGAAACAGAGAGACAAAGAGCCAGACAGACAGAAAGAGTAAGAGACAGAAAGACAGTCTAGACAACCATTTTCTGGAAGGGTGGTTAGGAGGAAACCGATTCCTTGTTCTCCTTACGGTCCACAGTTAAACCCTTCGGATTTTTTATGTGGGGAGAGAGAGAAAAAGAGAGACGGAGAGACAAAGAGACAGAGATACCGAGATACAGGGAGAGAACGAGAGAGAGGCAGTCTAGACAACCACTTTCTGGAAAGGTGGTTAGGATGAGCCCGATTCCTTAGCCTCCTTATTGTCCACACTTGACACCTTCGGATCTTTTAAGTGAGGTGGGAGAAAAAGAGAAAAACAAAAAGCGGGAGAGAAAGAGAGAGAAAGACAAAAGCTAGATAGAGAGAGAGAGAGAGAGGCGGACAGTCTAGACAACAATTTTCTGGAAACGTGGTTAAGAGGAAACCGATTCGTTGGCCTTTTTATTGTCCATACTTGACACCTTCGGATCATTTATATGAGGAGTGAAAGACAGAGACAGAAATAGAGAAAGAGACAAAGAGACAGAGGGATAAAGAGAGAGGGAAAGAAACACATTCTAGACAACCATTTTCTGAAAAGGTGGTTCAGACGAGACTGATTCCTTCCCCTCCTTATTGTTCACTCTTGACTCTTTCGGATCTTTTATGTGAAAGAGAGAGAGAGAGACATTGCAAGAAAAAGAGAGAGACTGTCCTGATATCCAGTTTCAGAAAGCTGGTTTGGAGGAAATGAATTCCTTAACCTCCTTATTGTCCAGACTTGACTCCTTTGGATTTTTTATGTGGAGTGAGAGAGAGAGAGAGAGAGAGAAAGAGAGAGACTACGTGTACGCCTCTAAACCTCGGCTACTAGGAGATCTACGCAATAAAATCAGAATTGCCTAAGAATCTATTTCTGCCGAAATATTGTAGAACACCTGGCAAGGATTGACTTACAGTTGGACGTATGTCGAGCTACACAAGGAGCCTGTGTTGAACTTACAAATCCATAGTAAAAGCTATAACCTTAAACTATTAGTCACTTTTTTTTATTTGTTCTTTTGATACTATTTCTATAAAATAAATATGTTTAACCTGGATGGATAGCCGTATATTATTTTGATAGTTCTGAAAAGGAACTTTTGCAAGGTGTAACCTTTTTCATCCTTTATTGTTTTCGGTAGATGCAAGTAATAATAAAACTTGTCATATCTTAACTATTAAACTATTTAACATGATATAAAGCTCATCCTGTGATATTAATTTTCAAACGTGTTTAAATACTGGTCATTCTGGGTGTATTGTGTGTTGCCTGCTTCTAAAACTTAAGGCTGATACTTTCACTGCTTAATTCTCCATAACTCTATACATTTATTGTTACTGAACCAGATGTGTTAGGGTCTTTTTATGATATGAGATTAAAAATATTTTTTTATTTTTCCTTTGCCATATGAAAACAGTCGTACAGTAATTAGTTTTGTTTTTGCTTATTGTGGATACTTTAGTGATTAATTTTGGAGCATTTTCAACAATAGTAACAGCTAAATTTTGCTTTGATGTATACATATGAAACATTTGCTTATAATACATATATGAAAAATTACGGAAATTGTATTTATTTATTTGCCTGAGTCATAAGCAATTCAAGTTAGAAAACAAAAAATATAATATACACCCTGATAAACGTACATAAAAACCAAAATCATATTAGATAAATAAAAATTTTATTGCACTCTTATAAAAGATAACATGGGCTACTTAAA
>JABXWE010060230.1:0-16458 GCA_014611495.1 Limonius californicus
TGTGCATTTTTCTTGGAAAATTGCTAGTACAAATGTATTTTAAATTGATAATTTAAGAACTAGATTTCTTAAAATTTTAATTTAATATACATAAAAGGCACAAAAAGGCAAGAAAAATAGAAAATTCCTAAAAAAAGGCAGAATCCTAAAAAAGACGCAAAAAAAGGCAAAATAAAATTTGCATTTTTGTATTGCCCGCATTCTAAAACGGATTTAAAATTGGGCCTGCCTTTAATCCTTCCATTTATTAAAAAAGGCAATTTGCCTAACCATCCTAGCTCTATTTATTATATTGCAAGAACGAAAAATACGCGCTGTTTTATGTTTGCAATGAATGCTATACTATACTATTTAAATTCCATTATCATGTCGCCGTCAAAAGTGTAAATGGTCATTGAACGAAAGACTGCCATATATCAGCACAGCGTTGGTTAAAAACCCGCAATTATTTCCGAAAAAGCTAACTTCGAGTTACACAAATATTTACTAAAAGCAAACCTAGTCTAGGGAATTATAATACATATATATAAGTTTTGGCTTTGGTGTAAAGTTTTCTTCGGTAATCCTTCTGATTTGCATAATACATAATTTAGATATGTGTATATAGATGTACCCTGCCCCTGCCATTTTAAAATTTCTATAAATATATATTGAATTTCCCGTACATAAAAGTCCATATATTTAATTATAATTTTAATTAAAATATAGACATTGTTTAAAAATTTAAGATATTTCGGTTTCTTGGTTCACCGCGTATATGGCAATGTGATACTTTTCTTAAAGCTTTTATTCGCAATATTATGAGACATTATCGTCTTCTATTAACTTCGTGTTCCAAATTTATCGTAGTGCAAGTATCAGTCATTACCACTCGAGTCTTTAAATTTCTTGAACTAATTTAGTACTAAGCCAGGTCATAGGTTAAGTTCTTATAGAAATTACTACTAATATTATGTTGGCATGAACACTTACATACAGAAAATTAGAATAACGTTCCATTAAAATGTGAAATACACGATGGCCATTTAAATGTACAATCCTGTTGTACATTTAAATGGCCATCATCATCATATACAAAACTTGGGGTTATACAAGGTGCAATCGAAAAAAAAATTAATCATAGCCGTCTATGGAGCCTTAGCCACAGCCTCTTAGTTTTAGTTTAATAAAATCGCACTGCATCAAAATAATTGATTTTAGCAACTTATCAAAGACAACTGCGAACGCCATTATGTATTTTATCGCACTGTGCAACTGTTAAGTTGTACTGGTACAAGCGATTACACAAACGAGTTCGCATCTGTGATATCATATTTTCGCAATAGGGCTTGGAATGCAGTTGGTGGACTTTACTACTTCCTTTTAATATAGACACCGCAAGAAAAATAATCTACAGATAAACTGCAACACGCCTGAATCAGCTATCCTTACCCCAAATTTTAATAATGAATCATAATATTTGTTCAGAGTACAGAGTCTACGTCAAATTTACCAAAACTTTCCTTTTATTATAATAGATACTGGATTTTCACTTTATTTTAAATTGCAGCAAACTATAATCTACTAATACATATTTACAAATATTTAATTTTTCTCATTAGGAAACTTATCGATTATTGACAACTCAACGTTCAAAATTTGACCCTATATTTTACAAGTACATGTAGATATGCCACGTGGAATTTTATTAAAACAGGGCGGCACAGTTAGTTGATATCTTTTTGTAGTTTCGATTTCTATGTACCTAATTTCCCATTGCATTATTAAATTTTTTAGAAAAAAATTCGTTTAGGATCTGTTTTTTACTACAGAAAGTGGGTTGGTTCCCTTCTGGAATTTTAGGTTATGTTTTAAAACGTCCAGTACTTTGGATGCCAATATATACATCATTAAAGAAATTGTTTTGTAAAAAAATCAAAATGAACACTGTACGTGTTCGCAATCCAACAACTGTTATAAAATTTCGAATAGAAGAAAACCATCCCATGAAAAACATAAAAATGAACGAAGCCTCTTTGACCCCTTTTTGTCAAATTATTAGAACAAACCAATACCGTTAAATCATTTTTGCAAAACGGTTAGTAGTTAGTAATCCACGTTTACAAACTAGAAATAGAACTTGGTGCAATAAACCAACTGTTGCAATTGTGCATAACTGCGTCCTAGTTAAGTTCTTTACTTACGACGCATGCGCATATGACGTCACACTTGAGGATCAAAAACATATTCTCACCCCTCCTCACATGCGCACAATCGAAATGTTTTCAAAGTAGGGTTGGCTGTGAGTGCTAAAATGCATGTCGTAGATGTCATGTTAAGTGCCTTGGTACAGTTAATTGCAAAATGTTTCGTACGGCTCTAAAAAAAGTAGGCTGAATTTGTCCAATTTTAGCATTTTGAGTTGTACTGAATGTCTGAATTGCATCTGAATTGATTACCATGACATATTTCAGTAGCGTTTTTTTTGGATTTTATTGGATTGCCTTTTCATCGTTGGATAGCATGTGGTGCGGCATTTTCAACGTTCACTTCTCTTGACTTTGACAGTGACAATTTCAAATTTTTAATCAATTTCGAGTCACTGCTGAAAGCCTTATTCACATAGAAAAATTTTGCCGTACGAAACATATCGCTATTAACTGTACCTTGTGTTTATTTCTTCGATCGGTTATGGTATCGTGTTTGTTAACATATGTGCTGAGATAGGTAAAAACCGTAATTAAACGATTAAAAATGTAAATTGCATATTTAATACTTATTGAAACTATTAATAGGTACACGTGCAGAATCTAATTAAATATTACTCATCAAAAATGATTGCACGACACTCATAAATTAAATATATAGTTTTTTGAAATTGCCAACATTAAGTAATGACAGTTTCAAGAGCAACCACCCTAAACTAGGTATTACATCAATTTAAAAGCAATTTGACACTACACGACCTTGCGAACGAATAATATTGCATTGATTAGAATAAAAATAAATGTTGAAAGTACATTGTCTAATCATTGACTATCCATAAAAGATATCATTGAAACCTCTTAATCGTTCTTTCAATAATGCTGGCTGGTCCTTTCAACTGTTGCAAGACATACAATATTAACAATATTGTGTTCCGCTATCTCAATTTCACTTTATTCAAGAGGATGCGACAAGTAATTCAAACCGTCAAAATATACACATTTACGCACTTATCTACGATGTATGCTAAACCTACAATGACTAATTAATCTGGCACTTGCGATACAGCTGAGAAGATGGATCAGTATACCGTGCGATCAAAAACAAGTACACCAGAGCATACTGTTATTTAAAAGTTTACTCTCTTTATTACCAAGTACTAGCTAGACGTCAAACGCAACGGCACAACAATTACTGTAACTAACTATTTAAGCTAATTTAATGAAAACTATAGCAAGTTGGGTGTGATGAGCATGAGGATTTCGCCTTAAATTAAAATAAGTTAAACCAGTTACACTTTACATAAAAGTTCACAAAGTGAGGTGTTCAAATTTAAGAACTCCGTCTACACGTTTGATATAAGTCGTAGATAAATACTATATTTTGTATGGTTCGACGTATCCGCTTGAATAAGACCAATTTACATCACAGATACAGAAAACAGACATTTTCCACAATATGACTGCATTAATCAAGTTACTTTTGCGTTTCCGAAGACTGTTAAAGTTAAAACCAATCTTTGTCCTGTACGTGGGAATGATTACTATGATGTATGGAACTCATTACCATCATATAATATCAATAACTTGTTAAGTAATGGACACCATCACGACTAGATAAGGATCAGCGAAATAGTGTCAAAATGAAGTGCGAAGGTGGAAAAATACTAAACCGCGTTTATGGTAGAAGCTATATCCGTCGACCCAACCCTTATCACCCATTAACCTCGTATTCCTATTTCTGATGTTCAATAATCTAAAAGTGGAGTTAGCTCCTTTTAACCCGCAGGACTCTTCCGTGGGATTTACTCAACATAATTATTACCGAGTTGTTATTGCTAACAAAAGTTACTTTTAAATGTATACTTCTGAAATACACTATGACACTTTTTAAATACTTCCCTATCTTTGAAAACTTCAAGTACTTTTCTAACTAAACCACAAACCACATATCGTATGTCATTCAAATAAAAACAAATGTGTACTTCAAACGTTCAAGTACTTAATTTAAGCACAACTTGAAACTAAAACCTTTAATCGGTAACCAGTATATAAGCGAACATTCTGGGGTCTTAGTAAGTATTTAGGAATGCTTTTATGGAGTATTAAATATGTATTCACAAAAGTGGTTGCGAATTCCGCTATTCAACAACACGTAAGGGTTTTACTGTACGCAAAAAATCTTGTATTAAAACACGAGTAATCACATAAAAGTTTTAAGACAAACGATAAATAACACCCTCTATAGTAGCATTACTTAAGCTTGAGCGTTAACTGTTCCTTTTCGTCAGACATTTTATCTGGTTGTTTTTTTTTATTTATGGCCATACATAAACGGTAGAACGGAAGTGGAAATAGCTCTGTGGAAATGGGTTACAAGCACGTGCAAATAAATGTGAAATACGTGTAAATATGAAATTGGGAAGTTGAAATCGTTTTAATTATAAAGCATTCTATTACACTAGCCATATACAGTCATGCGCAAAAAAAACCGGCCAACTCTTGAAGCAATTTTGGTTTAATTTTAGTTAAGTAACTATGACTTTTTAGAAATCTTTATAGCCATGGATACCGATTTATTTGAACAACTGTCATTAATTGATGCTACACGTCAAAGTTAGATGTAATTGTTGAAATTATCACAAAAAGAAAAAATGCCTCATTTAAGTGAAGTAGAAAAAGCCAGAATTTGTACCAGGATTGAAGAAGGGTGGTCTAGGAGACGTTTAGGCGAAGAATTTGGAGTAGGAAAGAGTACGATAAGCGGGATATACAGAAAGTGGGTACATGAAGGAACACTGACAAGAAATAGAGGTTCAGGACGTCATAAAGTTTCCACTGTGGCAGAAGATGCGGCGTTAATTGACCATATAACTCAAAATCCTTTTGTAACAGGAAATGCGGCCATTAGAGCTACTGACTTTCCAGGGTCTCTGCGAACAGCGCACCGCCGAATACAAAATGCGGGTTTATTTTCACGTGTTGCCGTAAATAAAACTTTTCTTACTAACGAGTGGAAAGAACAAAGAACAGGTTTTGCATTACAACACACTGGTGACGACATTTGGGACCGTGTAATTTTTTCGGATGAAAAAATTTTTCAGTCATCCCATAATGGACGCATTAAAGTTTATCGTCCCCGTGGCGCAAGATTTCGAAGTCAATATATCAATAAAATGCATCGTAACCCCCGTTTTTCAATAAATGTATGGGGATGGGTTTCCGCACGAGGCTTGGGCATACTGTGGAATATTGAAAATCGGCTAAATAGTGAAGAGTACATTAACATTCTAGAAAATATAATGCTGCCATCAGTAAGGCAATTGTATCCTGATGAAAATTTTATATTTCAGCAGGATAATTGCCCTGTACATACATCCGCTACTACAAAGCTGTGGTTTAGAAGAAATAATATTCAGGTATTAGATTTTCCCAGCTATAGTGGCGATCTCAATGTTATTGAAAATATTTGGGCCCTTGTGGTGAAGAACATTTTGAAGAAAAGAATCCAAATTCGAAATAAACAACACCTATTCGATCTTGTATTGGAAGCGTGGGAAGAAATACCCCAAGATTTTTGTAGAAATGTAGTTCTGTCAATGCCTAAACGCCTTGACGATGTAATCAATGCAGGAGGTGATATGACGAAATATTAGTTTATATTTGTATTATACATTGTGGTTTTAATTTTCCAATAAAATACGTATGTTTGATGAATAAAATACTATTTAAATGTTATTTTTAATTAATTAAGTAAATGTCATTTTGACAGATAATTTGTACTAACTTCAGGGGGTTAGTTTGGTAAAAGTAGTACTTATACTATGTAATAAAAGTGGCCGGTTTTTTTTGCGCATGACTGTAATTTCCCTAGATAGAGAGAAAATAGTTACAGTGTGTATCAATTTGAATGGAAATAAAATTTTAAATTTATCAGATTTCAATTTTCCGTTTTAAAATAAAAATATTAACGAGGGGTATGTTTTGCACGTATACCCCTTTATAAATACAACGGCAGAAGTATATATAAACCTTATGAAATTATTTAATTTTATCAGGTAAAAACCGATTAAAAAAAAAAGTATATATTTTTTCCTACAACACCGTCTCTACTATGAATAATTTAATATCACTTATTTTTAGAAGATATAATTGCCCTGACCGCCCTACAATGTATAAATGCAATCATTGCTGCTTCGGCCGGCTTCGGCCGAATAAACGCGTTTTACGGTTCTACTACCGTGGCAAGTGGAGGAGTAAAACTTATACATTATAGGAATTATACAGTCTCAGAATTATACGATGGAGAAATTATAGGTTGTAGAAATTATATAATGCGGGAATTATAATTATACGGTGTAGGAATTATGCGGTAGAAATTATACGGTATAGGAATTATGCGGTTTAGGAATTATACGGTCTCGGAATTGTCGAATGCAGGAATTATACGGTGTAGGAATTATACGGTCTAGGAACTACACGGTCTACGAATTATACGGTCTAGGAATCATGCGGTGTCGGAATTATACGCTGCAGGAACTATACAATGTAAGAATTATACTGTGTAAAAATTATATACTGTAGGAATTATATGGTGTAGGAATTATACGATGCAGGAATTCTACGGTGTAGAGATTATGCGGTGCAGAAATTATATACTGTACGAATTATACGGTACATGAATTATAGGGTGCAGGAATTATACGGTGTAGAAATTATACGGTGTACGAATTAAAGGGTGTCGGAATTATACGGTACATGAATTACACGGTGCAGGAATTATATGGTACAGGAATTAGACGGTGCATGGATTATACGGTATACAAATTAAAGGGTGCAGTAATTATAAGGCACAGAAATTATATGGTGCAGGTATTATACAGTGTACAAATTATACTGTACGAATTACGCGGTGCAGGAATTATACGGTGCAGCAATTAACGGTGTAGAAATTATACGGTGTAGAAATTGTTCGGTGTTACGGTGTATACGGCTTTTGGGTTGTACAATCATGTTGTAAAATTCTTCTTTAAGAATTATAACGTTTCTCGGATTACATTTTTAGCGTATCCTGGGTGTCGCAGGCCGGAAGAGACAGAACTTGTTTATTTACACAACATAACAATAAAAAATTTGATACAAAAGTTAAACAGTACATACATACCAACCGAACAATAACTAATTCCTTTTATATTGCTTCCGAACAATATCTAATTATTTTTATATTACTTCCGATAAAACCAGAAGTAGCGTAATTATAAAGTTTCCCCTTTCAAAGTTTCTAGAACATCCATATTAATACACATATTTATTTATATATATTTGTCCATAAGGGCAAAATTAAGTAACTGCGATTTTATCGTAACAACAAGAAATTTCAGTGGCATATAGAGGCTTTACACTTTCAAATGTCCTCTCTCTGCAAGGCCATATTTTTCTAAATTTTCGAGCTAATGGACTAATCTCAACATTTCCAAATTATTATTTCTGCAAGCATTTACTATTTTGTTTTCAGTTCTTCTAAGGTAGTGGGTCCGGTATTATAAATATACGAGGAAACACATTAAACAAATCAGGGGCGCGTGGTGGCCATCAAATCCGCCCTTGGGTATCAATCTTTGGATAAATAAACTTAACTATTTACACACTATAGAATTTGTATTAAGCTGTTTCTAACTCGGTAATTATTGAAATTTTCGTTATGGAAGATTTAGTGGAATTGTCAGAAAGAAAAAAGCCCGTAACATAACGTCAAACCCACAACATTAAAAAAATATAACACACATCCTAAAATAATTATTTATTATTCGGATCATGTTTGTTTGAAGAATTCTTCTATACCTTACAGTCCTTACGAAATAACCAAAAAGCTCTGTCTTTTATTTGCTGCTTTGCAGTCAACACTCGGTAAAAAGTTTTAGTTTTTTCTTTTTTTCTACATATTTATAATGCGTACCTTAGCAAAACGATTACCATCATCTTCACGAGGAAAGCAACCACCAACACATTTTACCTTCTCCCTTCATGTTTCATATGTCTAATTAATAAAGTCGTAAAATTAAATTAAAATAAATATACATACTGAAATATGAGTTCTTGGGCCTGCATTCGTTAATATCTCTTACACTCAGGGACTCAGGCAATCACCACATTTTTTTTACCTTTTTGCTTTGTATTTCATTCATGTCGTAATGATGTAATTAATGTAAATTAAAAAAAAATAATACAACAATTGTCGGGCGATACCTATACGTCGACATTTTACACTCGAGCAACACATTTTCATCTTGTTCCTTCGTATTTCATTCAAGTCTAAATTGTGTAGTAATTTTAAATCAAGCAAACAACAGACAAGGTTTTTAGACATAAAGTAAACAACTAACCCTTTTTGATAATCTCTCTTTATGTTGAATTAATATCTAATTGTGTAAATGGCGTAAATAAAAAATAATAATAGAACTAATATTGTATTTCACAATTTTTTTGCTTTAAAAGATGCTTATCCGTCAAGATATCTTACACTTAAAGTAAACAACCATCCATTGATCTCAGTTCATCTTCCATTTATGTCTAAATTGTGTAATTAGTGTAATTTAAAAAATAACAAAAGTTCTAGTACATTAACACACGCTTATCCGTCAATATCTTTTACAAAGCAAACAAACAACACATTTCTTTCAATAATATCAAAATTGTGTAAGTGGTGTAAAGTAAAATAATAATAAAACACAAAGTGCTTGAACCTTAAGACTTCATTTTTCATTCATGACTAATTTTATCACCTAGTGTAATTTAAAAAATAAAAACAGAGTTCTTGGGCCTAAGACATGGTTATCCATTGATGGATATTGATATCCCTTACCCTTAAAATAAACAACTAACCCATTGGAATATTCCCTCTGCATCTGTCATTTATATATAAATTGTGTAATTGGTGCCATAAAAAACAACAATAAAACACCGGTGTATATATTTATCCCTCAAAATTTCCCATAGGTGAGAACGGTAAAACCGTATTCCTCACACCCTCTGGGCTGATTAAATACGGCCCTGTGAATTGGGACCACCACAGAAGTTGAACATCCCACAAAGAATCTTCCTTTAAAGTTCTCAGGCAAACTTACCAAAACTTCGGTGAATCGTCTTTCAAGTTCGTTGGGGTCTGGCATGGGCCGTTTGCACTTGGTTCGAATACTGGGTTGCCTGCCATGCCCATGGTGTTTCGAGGAAATAATGCTTTCTGGTCTATCCGGTATGGTTTGCTGAGGCGCAGGCTCTTCCTTTGATGTTAATAATCCCATGGTTGTAAAGCAATATTACACGGAATTATCTACACTGATTACACATTTTTAATGAGATATTACTTCCAGTTACTCGCCAGCTTCAGTGTCGAGTTATTTTCATATTTTACGGTGCATTAAAGCAACAGGTATCGTAACACGCGCGACCACACGAAACACAACCATACCAACACGAACAACAATCACGAACTGCGGGAGCGAACCAAAACTTTGTTCAAAACAAGTTTACTGCGCATGATTGGGATGACGAATCTGTACAGAACCGTATTACAGTTTATTTGCGGTATTAATAAAACCAGGATATTTCTTCTTCAAAGAAAGTACAACTAACTTAGTGAAATAGTGTGATGAAAATAGAATACAATAACGGAACAAAACTAGTAACCTTATGTTATTACATAATCTAATATTAGACAAGAAATTCTTCAAACACTCGGTAAGGACAAGTAAGAAAAAGAAAATCTACAGAGTCTGTTAGGATAACCATAACACTTTAGAAATTTGAACTTTAAACATTTTAAATTAAGTAGTGGTTTGATTCGATTTCGAATGAGTGAGATCTAGGTAGCTGTTTTCCAAGCCTCTTTGTATTTATATCATTGAACACCCTCGCTATGAATTTGACCTATTTGAGGTACCAATCCTAGTAGTGTTAAATTAAGTGAACATTTGAGATAATCCAGTACCTGCAGCATACTTCTGATACCTTAATTAAACATTAAATTTTCCATCCTAAGTACTGCCAAACTAATAATTATAAAAAGGTTACGTTTAAAATTATCCCTTCAAACGGTGAATAGCCTTATAGAAAGTGTCCCAAACGTTGAAATAAAACGTTTGGCAGTGTTGTTCAGTAGTGCATACTGAACACAACAGCTAAAATAAGCCTTATTTATTTTTCGCAGGCTAGTTTCTACAAATGAGCTCCACAAAGTTCGAAATTCAAATGCTGTGTATCTTCAATAACAAAACTAAACTAATAGATATTATCGATGAAAGCAGTTCTTCATCAATAAATTTAAGATATTCGTATTCCCTTTTACCTATTCGGTGTTGGGTTAAAAATGACTTCAGCACAAGTTCAAATTGTAGATTTTTGATCCTAAGATTTTGTTGAAAACACAAGATCTCGATATGGCGTCAAGGTAAATCTAAGCAAGACTGATAGTAATTTCTATTTCATTTGACACTGTTATTTCGAATTTTACAGTTGTCAAACACATGTTTTGTTTTTTTTTGTAAATTCCGTTTCACTTGCATTAATGGAATACACGTTTGCTGAGTACACTGACATGATTTGGATTCTTGGAGAGGTTGGTAGTGATTGTAATGCAACGGCAAGGCTATACGTTGAAAGCTACCTAAATAGAAGACATCCCAACCACACAGCTAATAGACGAACGGACTAAGAAAGAAAAGTGTTAGTCTAGAAAGAAATGTTGATGGTCGTTCATTTGTGGTAAGACAATCTAATAGTGATGAAAATGTGTTAGCTTTAATTGAATGGTAGCATACGAGAAGGGTATGTGGTGTTTCTCGGAGTATAGACTTACCAAAGTCAACAGTTCACAGAATATTACACATAAGGGCTTATATCCTTTTCGAAAAGCGAAAGTGCAACACTTTTTACCACAGAACCATAACGCACGAGTTAGGTACTGTAAATGTAAAATGTAATGTAAATGTAAATGTAAAATCCGAATTTTGTTGGCAATATTTTGTGGACAGGTGGGGTTTACAATACTCATAATAATCATGTGTACACAGACGAGAATCCCCATACAACTCATGTTCGAAGTCATCAATATCAACAAATTAATGTTTGGGCAGGTATGGTAAACAATTATCTAATTGGTTCTTTTATTCTGCCAAATGCTTAAAATTTCATACATTTTCTAAATGAAGATTTTCAAATACTATTGGAAAATGTTCCATTGATAATTAGACAAAATATGTAATACCAATACGATGGTGCTCCAGTCCATTATGGAATCATGGTTCAAGATTGGCTTCACAATCATTTTCCAGATCGGTGGATTGGTCATGGGGGTGCTATAGCTTGGCCACCATGGTCACCTGATCTAACGCCCTTGCATTTTTATTTATGAGATTATCTGAAGGATTTGGTATATCTCACACCAGTGAATAATGTGGACAATTTAACAAATCGTATCAACCAAGCAGCAGCAACCTTAAACGAACACATGCTCCAACTAGTACAGAGTTCAATTGCAATGTGTAGAATGTTGTGGTGGTGGCCATTTTGAACAGTTCCATTAATTTACAGAAAATTTTAAATTCTGATTTCCTTCTATCCGTTATTTTTATTCTTTTTGTTCATAAGTAATTTATGTTTTATGTTTATTCCGCTGTGGTTTAGACCTATTAGGGTACTTGCGAGTAAAGCAAATTTTGTTAATTACTAGCTAAATCTGAAATACAGATTTAAAGAAATACTACTGATATTTTTTTTTCTTCCAAAACGGCATATGCGCCGTTTATAATTAAAATCAAAATGCATATTAATTTGAATATTTAGTTGGCTGCGCAAACACTTCCACGCATGCGCGACTCGCCGACGTCATTTTACTGTAGGCGTGGCATACTGTTGTTAACCCTTTGTGTTATTACCGATAAGCAGAGTTTGTTTTACTATTTATCTACAATAATGTCTTAGATTAGTCTTAAATTAGAATTGAACTTTATTGGTTTGTAGGTACTCAAACTATTTTATAACTATTTAATCACAATATAAATAATATTTCATAACAAAAAGTAACAATTTTGGAACTTACATTTACCTTTAATTAACGTTGCATCTAATGTCGTCATGGCATCCATGATAACAATTTGACTAATTGTACAATTTGAACTTTACATTTAAACATTTTGTTAAAGAATAACTCATTTATTGTTCAAGTAATTGTTAAAACATGTTTGTAAGCAAAATAAATAAATTGACAGATAGATATATTCTATTAAATTATGGTTTTTTCTTTGACCAAAAATTGTAAGATCTAAAAGACTTTTACGTTCTGAACAGCTATTTTGACTATCGACAGTTGTGACTTTTCATAACAGTTTTCGAAAACTAATTTATTTAATTAAAGCAGCTTGCATGTTTGCGAATGCACATGCTACAACAATCATATGGTCAGTATACCTTATTAACTTTGTATTGATACATGCATGAGGTTTTAGTATTTTAAATTCTCTTAATCGTCTGATTACTCGTTCAATGTGAATTCGCAGGCTTGCTATTGATTTAGTTTTCAATACATCGGCTTTGGAACTTTGCCATACCGGCAGTTCCAGGGGGTACTGTATTGAGAAAGCCACTTTCTTCAACTATCACTGCATCAGTAGCCCTCCCTCCATAGCCAGTAGATATAAAATTTATTATGCCATTTGGTGTAGATGATATTAAATACTTCAAGGTATTGGGTTTTTTATATTCGGACCAAGTTAAACTTTGAAGAACAGGATTAGAAGGTTTCTCAATTTCAATTTCTAAACAGTCTATGATTGACTGTACATGACTATAAAAAGCAATAAATGCAACCGGCAGTGATTCCTTTATTTTTGATGTTGTCGGCCACGTAATAAATTTTTTTAAATTCCTGCTTAATAATGTAACAGATATCGAAAATATTCTGCTAGCATTGGATTCAGACATTCCAAAATCGTCAGAGAGTTCTGCAAATGTGAGACCGAGTTCTAATTTTTTTAAGTGTAACGTATATATTTAGCACAGGTATTGGATTATATTTTTGTAGTAAATTAATAATGTAATAGCAATCTTCAGGAAGGCCCATGTAAAATCGAGGCTTTAAGGGAAGTAATTTTAATACTCGTACAGATGAGAGTTTCTTTAAGTCTTCATGTGATTCATCTTTATTGTTTTCCTCTATGTCACTTGATGATAAAGACATACTGTCGAAATCTGAAGCTGAGGTAAAACTGTCAGCTTCATCCGAAGGAATGACGAAATCTAATTTTTTTACAACCGTCTTAACTTTTTTTGGTGGTATTGGAGATGTAGCGCAATTAATGGTCTCTACGTTAATCGGAGAAGAAGCTACACTTTTAAAAGATGCGAAATTACACTGGATTTTTTTGCTGCGTGTATGTTTGCGTGGTGGCGAGATAGTCTGCGTGAATTTATTCTGACCTTGCAGAAAGATCTGCATACCGGAAGTGCTGGGTATGTTCGGTACATCGCTAAACTCTGGCATCTCCGACGTGTCCGTACAGGTAGAAGTAGAAGCAGAAGCCACTAAAATTTCCTGAATGGTTGCTTGATGTAATCGTTTTACAGCAGTTGTTCGGAGAATTTTAGGCGCAGCTCGCTTTCTATCCGCCTGACATGCAAAAATATGTGGACATACATTTGGTTTTAATCTCTTTTGGCCACCCATCAATTTGTATTTGATATAATTTTCCATATCTTCTTCTAACTACAATTTAAATGAAGTGCAATTAATATACCTAATGGATTGTAAACATTACGTACAACTGAATGAAACTTACATTAAAATGATCTTCACAGACATAAAGACAAGAAGACTTTGACAAATCTGAAGGATCGCGTCGCACTGCCTTTATCCATGAAAGTCTTCTTTTTGCTTCATACGGAACGTAAAAAAACAATTTATCAGGTGTTTTTGACGTTGTATTTTCACAACCCGGCACTATACACCACATGTAAATTACGTTTTTCGTTTCCATCGTGAAATTTCTAAACAGAAAGTAAAGAAATAGCAATTCACGTTCAAAGAATACGCTTTGCTAGGGTATGCTGAGACAAACCGCAATTCGTACAGTAACATGACGTAGATCAGTTCGCGCATGCGCAAATACGTTTCAAGCGTCCTAATTATAATTTAAACTTCTTTTGAGTATAACAAAGTTAATAACAATTCATTTGCAGAAATATTTTTTTTTATTACAAAACAAGCCGTTCTTAAACGATTGCACACAAATCCAAAAATTGTGCAAGTAGCCTATTGGAGATTGTACATAAAAAAATGAGCCGGTAACTCTGCCTCACAGTGGTGTGAATATGAGTTATTTAATTGTTGATTTGTATTGTCAAAAGCGGCGACAGGCCTAGGTAATAATTATGGATGAAATATATTTTTAATAATTTTCCATAGTGAATACCGAGTAGCCCAGTACTAAAAGGCTAGGCTCGCAATGCGAAGTCCTCGGTTCGAACCTTGGGATAGGCAGAAATTCTTCTGCAATTCGTAAGGTCGGTATCCAGCTCGGTAACCGTAAGATGTTGGGTTACAATTAACGACGCTTCTCCCAACCACTGGCTGACCAGGAGAAGTAACAAGGCCACACACAACATCATACATACAATTAACACAAATAGTGAAGATAGAGAAAGCGAATGTAGTTGAGGGGAGCGGGCGGAGGAGCATGATGCACGTCCCGAGGGGACCCATCACCTTCATTTAATTAATCCCGGATGTATGAATGGCAACCTCGACACTGTAAGGTAAAAGAGGAATTGATAAAGAAAGAAAGAAAGTTTTCCATAGCAACTACAAAAATATTTTCCGTAGAGCATACAACATGCATATTATACAGTTGTCAAGGTTCCACTTTTTTTCGTGCTTCGTGCGAAGAAACTAGTCTGTGAAAAATAGATATTTTAGCTATTTTATATTTATAATTTAGTATGCACTGCTGAGCAGCATTACGAGGCGTTTTATAGCGGGTTCTACGACACCCTGTATAAGGGATACTAGTAAACACCAAAAACATAATATGTGTATATAAATGAAGTATGAATTTGGTTCATGAGAAACAGTGCAGTAATATTAGCAAAATGTACCTATGTGAAATAGATAATCAGGTCCTTGCATAAATGTCAAATTAAAGTTTAACAGATTCAAGACTTAGTTTTTACTCATTACGCAACATAGGTATGTCAGGAGCATAGTTAGTAATAAGACAAACAACCTAAAACTACATGTTAATAATAAAATCTGATATGAAAACACATCTGAGCAGGCGCCAATATGCTGACGTCAAAAGACAGGCAAAACTGAAGAAGTGCAGAATTCTGTTCTTCCCGTGCGTCTGCATTAGTTATTCTTTAGAGTTCTATAGTAGCCCAGTAGAAATCGACACTAAAAAAGGCTAAATTCGCAAAGCATGATGTAGTTCTGATTTTTTTGTATGTTGTATGGACCACTTAGGGTAGTATGAATCCAAATTTGCAACTTCGAAAAACTTGTGCTCGCTGCGCACCACGCGATAAACTGCGATATTTTGGGACTTTTTTGACATTTGGCTCTAAAAGTCATAAACTATGCGTTTTTCGACAAACAAATCTAAGTATTTTTTAAAGTTAATTAAATTTACAGCAATTTAAGCCCAACCGCAGCTCTATAAACCCTATAGCACAGCAGCACATAAGGGGGTCGCGTGAGCCCTTTGTTAAATTCTGCTGGCATTCGTGAGCCCATTATTAAAATTCTGTTTACTTATTTACTGTTTTATTTTATTAAAAAACATAATTTTTATAAAAAAAAACGTTTTATTTAGTAACGGTTATTACCTTTCTGCTATTGAAATGGATACAAAAGTTTCATTCTTAATTCATTTTCCAATTCCATGGGATTCAAAACATTATTTATGGTAAGTAAGGTTATTTGCGCCTATTTGTGAAAAAAAAAATGGACGATATCTGCTGAATCCAGTAGGCCTTCTACAAGATCTCCATAAATGCATAACTGAAAGTAAGAGAGTCCTGCAAACCTAGCTCTGGAGCATTGCTCTGTATGAAAGTGAAAGCTGGACGACAGGAGAACAAGAAAAGAAAAGACTACAGGCCTTTGAAATCTGGTGTCTGGATCGATCAGTTCACTAAGTAAGAAATTCTACAGGGTGTCCTTTAAATACCTTAAAAGCTTCAGGTAGCACTCTTCTGTAAGAAATACAGTCCTCAAAAACACTAA
>JABXWE010060234.1:0-14177 GCA_014611495.1 Limonius californicus
AATAAGATAAAGTAATCACTCTGTATATTATAGTTTTATTCAGTGCTTTTTTTGGAAAAAGAAGGTGGTGGAACACTCATCCCATTACTATATATATATATATATATATATATATATATATATATATAAACATGACTTTTATTAATTGTATTTAAAGCAAATGTTCATAGCATATTCCAAATTTTTGTCCAATTCTCGTCTAACAAATCTTCTCGACTTCTTTTCGTGCTGTTAGTATCTGTGGCCGAATGCCGTCTTCTGAGTAACCAGAGATCAACGTATTTTGAAGGATCAAAAAGTCTCAGAGGCGGTCCGACAAGTTCGATGAACAAAAGTGCTGAAATTGTCTTAGTCTTCAACGAAGCTCTTGTTGGGGTGGCAGTTAGGTTCATCTGCGAAAACCCAGCAGTGTCATAGCCAGCGCAAACTAAGTACATGCATCGGACACAAGACTCGGCACACAAGCAGGACCGTTTTAATAATTTTGTTGCCGACCTGCTATGCTCAACAGGGCGATTCAACGTGGTCCAAACATCATATTTTAGGAAATTCTTTTAAAAATTTTAAAATCAAACAAAAAACGGTGGTGGAACGCCGTTCCAGTGCGTTCTATGACAAAAAAGCACTGGTTTTATTAACGTCTTTTACGAGAGGTTTAAAGAAGCGAAAACATTTGGAATATTATCGTGAGAGTACTATTATGGGCGTAGCAATATATTTATAGTGGATACATTTCAATATAGTGTTTGTTGAATAACATAAATGATAATTACACACACTGAACTGTTAAGAGTGTAATACAATCACTTTTTTTTACAATTTTTCCGACAGATCTACGATATGATTAATATGAATATTTCTTTACATTGTGAACTTTAGAATTAGTTCTCATCAATGCTGCTTCTTTATAATTGTGGAAGGATATACACACATGATAATGAGCCTACAGATGTGTTCTTATGCAACCCAGTTTACAATTCCATAGTTCACTTTAACTGTAAATTGAAAATTTTGTATATTAAGAATCATACGTATCTTACTTCTGATTTAGGAACAAATGATTCTTAAAATATTGGTTGTTTTGCTGATTATTTATCGCACGAATTAAAATGTATATCGACAACAGAGTAGATATGTTCTTAATTTATGGGGAATGCCGCAAAAATTCATCAATGGTTGTATGAGTGTATCGTGAACGGTATCTTAATAGAATAGCGCTCGCGGATACAAATTTTAAACGCCTAGAAGATTCGCTATGAACTAACTGGCCCCTTTACAAAAGATGTAAAAGACAACGTGCCAGAGGAGAGAATAATGTAGCCGCTGTGGCAGAAGCTTTGGATCAAAATTTTCAACTAGGCAAAATGGAATGCCCAAATAATATGTATCAGCCAACCATCAATTCACGAATAAGACTTGGAAAATGCCTATTCAACAAGAATATTTTGTTCTACTTTCCTTCGAAAACAGTTAAATTTTAATAAACATTTTCGGACTGTTTTATTTACAGACTAAGGCAAATTTTCTAATATGATTGTTATTTCTTTGCCCAAGGAAATAAGAATAAGAAAATACAAGAATCACACTTTCAGAAAATCTATTTCTCAACATGTTCGAAAATATATCGACCAACATTTTGAAAATAAATGTATTGGAAGGGGATCTACTAGGCCTGCTAGAAGCTCCGACGTATCACCCTTAGACCATTTTCTATGGAGCAAAATTATAGATATAGTATATGCGACTCCCTATTCTGAGCGAAGATTATTTGAACGACACAATAATTAACACTTGTCGTTCCATTACATCTGAAGCTTCGGAAAGAGTTAAACTTTCGTTTTGAAAATATTTATTAGCTTGTATTAGAAATCTAATAATGTTAACATTTTGAATATTTATTAAATAAATTTTTATAATGTAGTTGTTAGTGTATTTATTATTAATACATCTTTATTTGTTATTAAATTTTCTTGTACATTTTGAACAAATGTTGACGAATTGCGGGGATAAACTTCTAGGGCTTAAAATATACATGAAAACAAATATTTTTTGTTAATAAATGTATGGTCAAAAGTGTTTCCTTTCAGGGATAGAGCTTCTCAAAGATTCTTTAAGAAGCGCTCCCTGGCGTCGGTGATTAGCCATAGTAGCAGAAATAGGCCGACGTTAAATAAAAACAAACAAACAAATGTAGGCAACTCAATTTACTACCTACTATTTGTTTCCATAACGACGGAAATTAATATAGGATAAATAAAGCCCTCTTTCTCACTTTTCAAATTCAAATTACATTTAAAATAAATTAATTAACAAAATGTTTCAAAACTAAGCAATATAAAAAACCAAAATTACAAAGCAATAAGTGGACGCGACTGCCTCCCTGGACTTTCCCATACTGGAAACTGTTCATATCATCTTTATTTGAAATTATATATATATATATATATATATATATATAAATAATAATTATATATATCAAATTAAGTATTAAATACAAAATTTTGATAAATAATTTATAACTTGTTGTTGTAATACCGGTTAAAGAACTGAATGTAGCGCGACAGTATGGCAATGGTTCTGAACCAACCGGGCTGTCCGTACCGCTAGTCCCTGGAAATTATATTTTGTAGGGCATAAAAAATCGATTTTTTATTTTCGCGGAAAAAGATTCTTTGACGCAAACAAATAACAACCGTTAGAATAAAAAAAATATATTTTCTAAAAAGAGGGGGGAGGGGGCCGGTGCGCTTACATATATCCACGAGTGTAATATTTCTTTGCATATTCATATGTTCCATTACGTACTGAGCGATTCAGTGAAAACCCCAGCTTCCTATCTTTTTTCGTTTATTAATTAAAGGAGTTTGAAATTTCAAACTTCCAAGCTTCGTAGAGGGCGCCACAGGAAAATTACGGAGTTCTTCAAAAAAACATATCGATAGCCCCTTGCGAGGTCTATCGACATATGAAATTTAAAAAAATTCCTTGGAGCAGTTTTTGAGAAATAATTTTTTGAAAATTTCCAATATTTTGAAAATTCGTAATTTAGGCCCCTTATAATTTTTCAAAAAACTTTTCATATCACCTCATTTTACCCTTCATATACTATTCACAAAATAAAAATCATTTGAATCGATTCATCCGTTTTCGAGTAATTGGGCGTTAAACTCAAAATTTTCAAAAAATCATAGCGCCCTTCAGTTTAAAGCTAGCGAGTTCGGCAAAAAAACTAACAGATTTGCCTTATGACCCTCTATCGTTATCCGCGATAAAAGTTTCAAAATTGTAATCACGAAAAAAGTGATACCAAAAAAACATGCGTAACTTCCGCTTCCGGTTTCGGATTTTTTTGAAAAGCTTATTTTTTCGATGAATTTTCGATACACCTCCGCATTCCAAAGCGCATCAAAATCGGAGCAATACTTTCGGCTGTAGGAGCGTCACATACGTACATACGTACGTACGTACATACGTACCCACCCACAGACAGACATTTTTTAAAAACCACTTTTTTGGGTTCCTAGAAACCCAAAACGGATATATCCGGTAAAATCTCGATTTCGAAAATTTTCATGATTTCAATACTTACCCTATACCTATAAGGCATGGGAAAGTAAAAATCAACTATTTGAAAAATTTACAATAACTAATTCAAAAATTAACAAAATTATTTTTCTAAATGTTCAAAATGTCGCTCCCCAGCTTCTACACACGAAGCACATCTACGAAGTAAATTCCTGCGAACCGCTCCAAATGCCACACGACCTCCTCGACCTATCCATCGGTTGGGAAAAGTGTTATTTAAAAATTCCTTGACTTCTGCCGAAAAATGAGCAGGTGCACTATCGTGCTGCAGCCACATTTGAGGTGGAATATCTACTTAAAGTTCAGGCAGGACATGGCGCAAGAAATTTAAATAAATTGCTCCTGTTAACCCTTCAGTAGGCGCGTGGGCTACAATGGTAGCCCACGTCTCTTTGATTTGCTGTAACTTGCAAAGAAATTTTTTTGTGCATGTGTCGCCTTGAGTAGCTGCTAAAAACACATTAATAATCAGTACTGCTCTGTTGTCACCTGCAACCTGACGTGCGTTTTAAAGTTATTAGTGATTAATTGTGTCTGGGCTACAATTGTAGCCCGTGCGCCTAACCGCGGACGTTTGTAAAATTTAGTTCATTTGTAGTTCTGCATTGCTTCCTGGATGATTTTTATGTAAATTTAATTTAAATTTTTATAAGAATTTGTCTGAGAAAGAAAAGTTTCCCCTTATTATTGAATCTAACTCCCGTAAACTATACTGTAAGTTTATTTTTTATTTATTTACTAGATCGCGAATAATTTTTATAAATTTTGGTGCAATGTCTCAACAAAATAGATGACGAATTAAGGAATCAAATGATCAATATGTGTGGTTTCAGTGGTTTAATGAATTGGTAAATGCAGAAAATGATGACAAAAATGTGGCTGAAGATGAAAGTGATACTGATAACGACCAGGAAGACGTAGTAAATGAAGATAAACATGATTCTCATTCTCAAAATATTTTTTGTTTCCGTTCTATAATAAGAAAGATTGTTATGTTTGCTTACAGAAAATTATTAAATATTTGTAAAAAAAATAAATAAAAATATTTGTCGAATCATTTGTTATATCTTGTTATATCGTACGGGCTTTCCGCAATGAAATATTAAATATAACTTTTTTCAACGAAAATGGTTTTTTTTTGCAAAAGTTTGTTGTTTGATCTACTGTTATGATGTCAAAGACATCATATTTAATTAACAGACTAATAACTATTCAAAAATATCACAAAAAATAAGTAAAACTAAATGGGCTACAATGGTAGCCCATGCGCCTAACCGCGTTGCTAAAATCAACGCGCCTAACGTAGGGTTAACCTTTGGGTTAGCAGATATGGTCCAATGAGTCTATCGCCAACAATCCCGGGCCAAATGCTCACTGAAAATCTATGCTGGTATCCTTTTTGAACCACAGCATGGGGATTTTCATCGTACCAAATGTGACTGTTTCAACTGTTGAATATTCCTTCTTTCGTAAAAGATGCCTCGTCACTACACAGAACGTTTACTTGGAATTCTGGATCCTCATTAGTCATTGCACTGCCGCAGATATTCCTGGCAAAATTCTACCCTTCCGGGTAAATCTGCTTGAACCATGGCTTGTACCTTCTGTTAATGGTACGGATGTAGCAGCTGCCCATGTAGTACCTCCCATACTGAAAAATGGTTCACTCCCATTTCATGATCTACGGCTCTTGAACTAGTAGAAGGATTTTCAGCCACTCTCTCTCTAAAACTTCTTCCTCAAAATCCACCGTTCGCCTTGTTCTGGTAACTTCGTAGTTGTGTCTGTTGACAACGAATGTACCTTCCTCCCGCAGCCGACGTGAAACTACACTAAAGGCCTTGTGCGATGGTTGATTCCTATTCGGAAAATGTTCTCGGTACAGGCGAGCAGCTTCGCGTGCGTTATCCCTAGCAGCTCCATACATGAACATCTGCTGTTCGGCAAAAGTATAATTTGCCATAACACAAAGATACAAAACAGAACGAAAATAGCGAAGAAAATAATTATCAAATAAATTACAGAACGAAAAAACGAATTATGAAAGGTACAGAAAGAAACGAATGCAAGAAAAGTAAAAAATATCACAAAAATATCGAATTATATCAAAATTGACGTTACTTGAATGCATGTAAGTCTAGATCGTTGTTTTTTTGCAAAATTCCGTGTGACCTGTATAAAATAATTTAAAATGCAATTTTGTTTGCCTATTTTCAGGTACTTCTTAAAGAATCTTTAAGAGGCTCTATTTTCTAAAGGAAACACTTTTGACCACACATTTATTGACAAAAGTTGTTTGCTTTGTTGTGTTTTGCAAGCCCTAGAAGTTTGTCTCTACAATTCATTAACACCGTGTATACACATTCGGTAGGGTAAATGTTACTTGATTATTAGTTTACTTCTATCGAGTTAGTAATTGTGCTAGACATAAGTTAGCATACGCTAGGAAGGTGCTATTGATTTCTAATATATAGCAATTTCAAATTATCATTAAGGTGAGGTATAATTTGTAAAATGGGTTGCATAAACACATATATGTAGATGAACTGGTTTATCTGAATAAGCCCGTATACTTTTTATCAAGTACCTAGATTTATATTTCATGTGAATACAAAAAACAGGCAACGTATATACTGAATGAAAACACATTTCCTTACATACTTTCAAGTAATATACAGGGTAATTCACGGGAGAGCACGAGCCTACCATTCGAAAACGTGATAACCCAAAATACGTATCGTAAGGTAGTGAGGTTGGTATTTTATTCTATTCAATTTTTATTAAACTAAGTATACCCAAAAACAACAAAGTCTTATTTATAAATATTTAAGTATTTCAAATATCATAACATAGTAAGCATAGTAATTTATTATTTTAGAAGTAAATTTTTACGGATATCAAACAGGCATCTTCATTCATTTAGATATCGTAGTATCTTGTGATGTATATGTTTTGGGTACCTATTTTTTGAATAGTAGGCTCGTCTTCTTTATGGAAACACCCTGTATAAATCACATCTTAAATAATTCGCGGAAAATTAAAACTGCGAGTTTCAGAAGGAAATATGCTCATAATTTTATTTAAAGCTCTTAATATTTCAAGCACTTGAATTTGTATTTTTATATATTTATGTAATGTATTATTATTTAACCTATACTCGGAAGAAATACCGAGAAAAGCTTTAGATGGCAATGAAACAGACGGTATCAAAGTTAATGATATATCAATAAACAATATCAGATTCGCAGACGATACGGTTCTTCTTGCGGAAAATATTGAGGAACTTCAAGGATTATTAGATAGAGTAGTGGAAGCAAGTGCAGAATTTGGTTTAACAATGAACATCAGAAAAGCGAAATTCATGATAATTACCAAGAAACATAACGTCTATAATCAATTATACATAGGTAATCAACAGATCAAAAGAGAGAGGAAATACAGTTACTCAGGAAAAACAGTAAACGACAGAAACAACTACACAGAAGAAATACGAATGAGAATAGAGAAAGCAAGGAGTATATTTATGAATACGAAGGAGTCATTTTGCAGCAGAGATTTAAGTTTAAAACTCAAACTGAGAATGGTAAGGTGTTATATATTTTCAGTACTCTTATATGGCATGGAAGCATGAACATTGCTGAAAGATCACCTAAATAACCTCAACGCCTTTGAGATGTGAGTATATAGGCGAATTCTGAGAATATCCCGGCTAGATCGAGTCAGGACTGATGAAGTATTAAGAAGGATGGGTAAGAAGAGAGAAGTGGTGTTAGTAATCAAAAGAAGAAAGCTACAATACCTGGGCCATATCATGGATGGAAAGAAATATAAGCCATTACGGCTAATCGTGCAGGGAAAAATAGAAGGAAGAGAAGTGTTGGAAGACGTCGCACCTCTTGGCTACAAAACTTAGGGAATGGTTCTACAGTTCCACAAATGAACTATTCAGAGCGGCGATATCTAAAGTTAGAATAGCCATTATGACATCTAAGGTGACGGAGACGGAACACGAAGAAGAAGAATATACTCTATGTAAACATATTCATGAATTTAATTATACACGTTGATCTGAAGCTGTGTCCAAAAAGTGAGCAGATTTGAATATACAAATTGTGCGCAAAACTGTGTAGAACATTGTAATTTGGATCCCATCAGAGTTCCATCAAAATTAAACCAACCAAAACTGAACGGGACGGTCATACGGCTCCATAAGCAATAACGTAGACTTTTGTAAGACCGTTTATGATCGCCTACAATTTCCAATTATGATAATATGTGACGATGCTTATAAAACGATGCTGCTTATGCCAGGTGAACTTCTAGAGTGTCAAATTGTGCTAAAATGTTTCACACTAATGTTCACGCTACATTTTTAAACAATTAATTATACTGTAGCAATACGTTATTACAACAGAATTTCACATAATTTGTAGTGACAGCTACAAACAAAAGCGATCAGATGCAGTTCCTGGGTAAACAAACAGCGGATGTAATCAGAACTCACTGGCGGCGACCGACAGCTGACGTGCAACAGATAATTAAACACAGACTTACTGATTTGTCAGTAAATATTGAACAGTTGTATTCACCGGGGGTCCTCCAGCTCCCTACCTCTGGATTGGGACTCGAACGGGATACGGATGCTCATTTGCCGGTTAGTTGCTGTAGCCGCAGTCACTCGTAATCGTAGAGTAATTACGACAATTATGCATATGTTCTGGTGTAGCAATCTTCCAGAGGCATCCAGGTCAGGACTAAGTCCAGCCAGTCTCTCTGTTATTCACAGGAGTTAAGGGGGGGATCAGCCCCTCATGCGAAAAGGAGAGTATCATTAGTGTCCACACCCCCGCGTAAAACTCAGTCGATGCCATCCTGGCATTAATGTTGCATCCATAATAATAAAAATATTTTGATGTAAGCACATTTTCGATGCTATCTCTGCAGAGTGACTACCTCCCGAATGATTGCTAGGGGAATAATGATTAATCATGCCACACTCAGTGTCTACCCATCAGTGGCGGCTGCTCTATAAGGGCTCAGGGGCTCGAGCCTCCCAGTCGTTAATAGAAAAAATAATTTTACTGCATGATTAAAAAATACATTATATTAATGCTTTTCAACTTTTTCCCTATTATTATTTTTGCAGTTGTTAGTTATATACTACGCGTAAAATAAGTTATTACAAGTGCACGTAACCGTCATGTATACATACACCACAGGGTACGGCGTGCCCGTAGGCTCTAATTTTCTGAGCCTTCAGACGGTATGCAAGAAACGTGTTAAAAAACGAATCGGCGCGATCGTTGCCGATACTGCAGCATATGCAGTTTTAATGTTGGCCGGCGGCTCTCGTATTTTGAGCCGCAGTGGTATGTTGTAGTAAGTAATTGCGTATTTTCTCCGTTTCCTTATGTGTATTACTTATCTGTAGTGTTTGTGATCTTTATTTTACTCAGTTTTAAGTACAAAAATGACGGACAATAGCATACAAAATGTTATAAACGTTAATTTTAAAGCTCTTTCCTTATCTGAAAAGGTGAAAATAAAAGAACTTGGAAGACCTACGCCGATACTAAATCTTAACCAGCAAGATAAAGTTGGGGTCCGCACTTTTACAAGACATTTTTCTGTAGACATTTACAAGAAAAATAAGTGGATATCTGGTTGTGATACCTTAAACGCTCTCTTTTGTTTTCCGTGTGTTCTGTTTTATTCTGAGGGAAAGGGGATGGACAAAACATGGTCACGAACTGGATTTAAAGATCTTAAGCATTTAAATCAAAGATTAAAAAAACACGAAGTTTCTGCACATCACATGTCTTGTTGTACGGAGTTAGCTTTATTAGGTTCTGTAAATATTGCGGTTCAGTTAAATTCAGTTTATAGACAGAACATAATAAAACATAACGAACTAGTAACCAAAAATAGATACATATTAAAGAGAATAATAAATTGTATAAAATTCTGTGGAAAATTAGAATTAGCCTTAAGAGGTCATGACGAAAAAGAAGATTCTCAAAACCGTGGAATTTTTAGAGAATTAATTGACTTTTCTTCGGAATTAGATACAATTTTGAAAGACCATTTAAACACTGCAACGGTTTTTAAAGGTACGTCCAAAAGTGTGCAGAACGAAATTCTGGACAGTATGCTTGCAGTATGTCAACAAGAAATTAAAGAACAAATTAATGAGACCGAATTTTTGGCAATCCAATGCGACGAAACCACTGATGTGTCAAATCAGTGCCAAATGGTTATCATACTTAGGTATATCCATAACGGAAATATTTACGAGAGATTCTGGACTTTTTTGAGAGTCGTCGATAAATCAGCAGATAGCTTGACACAATACATAGAAAATGAATTAAATATATTAATTCCAAATTCGCCATCTAAACTCATAGCTCAAACTTACGATGGAGCAAATGTTATGAGCGGTGCTACTGGTGGAGTCCAAACAAAGATAAGAAATAAATATAAATATGCTTACTTTGTGCATTGTTATGCTCACCAACTAAATCTAATTATGCAAAAAGCAACAAGCCAAAATGCAAAAGTAAAAATCTTTTTCGCCAATTTATCTTCAATCCCTAATTTCTTTTCAAGTTCTACTCATAGATGCGACATCTTAGAAGAAATTGTAAATCGAAAATTGCCACGAGTTGCTGCTACACGTTGGAATTATAATATCCGCACAGTAAATGTCATTTTTGAGAACAGGCAGAAGTTAATCGAATGTTTGGAAGAACTGGAGGAAAAGTGTAATAAAACTATTACTTGTAAAGAAGCTTATGGTTTGCGAAGAACTCTCGAAGATTCAGATTACGTATTTTGTCTCAACTTATTTCACAAGATTTTTCCGCATGTAGACATATTATACAATCAGTTTCAATCCAGAAATAAAGATAGTATTGAACTTCTAAAAGATTTGAAGCAGTTTGAACAAATAATATTGTCTATTAGAAATTCTGTTGACAAAATAGAGCAAGAACTGCCCATAAATGAGAATAAACGCAGAAAAATTAATCCTGAAAGTAAAAATTCCGTAATTTCGAAGGAAGTGTGCGATACAATAATTTTTCAGCTTAAGGAAAGACTGTCTACAGAGGCCATTTAGAAGCTGCGTCTTTGGTAAATGTAGACAATTTTATACACTACTGTAAAAAATTTCCAGCAGTTGCTTTCAATGCAGTCGTTAAATTCTATCCAATGCTAGAAAAAGACAAATTAAAGACTGAATTGGAAGTAATTTATTCACGGCAAGATTTTAAAAATATTAAAGGTGGTTTGAACATGCTTTCTTGGATTACTCAAAATAGTTTAAATGAAACATTTAGTGAAATCGTTAAATTATTAATAATTATTGTGACTACGCCAATGTCCACATCTGAAGCAGAACGTTGCTTTTCTACTCTGAAAAGAATAAAAACGTTTCTAAGAAACACAATGAACGAAGAACGACTTAATGCTCTGGCAATGAGGTCGGTGAATAAAGATTTAGTTTTTAATATAAATAATTTTGACGAAAAAGTTATAGAACATTTTATTTCTGTGAAAGACAGAAGACTAGATTTTATATATAAGCAATAATTATCAGACCTGCATTGTGTTTCGTTGTTTTCTATTTTAAACTCCTTATGTCTCATTTTCTATGCACACTGTTTTTTTCTTTTGTATGGGAAATATCATGTTTCTATTAATAAAAAATTATTAAATTTATGTCTCATATACGTATTCACATATTATGTGTGTGATTATATTTTGTTAAACATTTAGAGCCCCCCAACTAAAATTATCACGGGCCGCCACTGCTACCCATATTGCTACTCACTATGCTACTGTTTCCAACAACTACTTACATAGACATACCAATCTTGCGTAAAAACAATAGTAGGACCCAGTGCTTCTAAACCACGTATAATAACAAGTAGATAATACGTAAGCATTTGGATAAACACATATAACACATGGGATATAAACCATAACCTAGCCAGGGACGCCACTGCTTATATCAGCCGACATATAATCACCTAAATGGTAACACCAAATTCACACCTTGCTTCAGCTAAGAGGGTAATCGCATCGCAATCAGTTAGTAGGTTCGCAAACGCTATTAATTAGTTATTATGTTAAAGATATGTAAGCGTACGCGTAGCTACCAACAACACTGCCTCTTGCAGACTGCCGCCGCTGGCCCCTCTCAAGACTATGCCACCTCTTGCTTTTCCTACACATTCCACTGCACGGCCTTTCCTTCAAACTTTTATAATTATTCCCAGCTGTTATCGAGCTGACAGAAGTTATGTATATTTTAGTAAATATTTATCTGTTGAGCGCACATTCAAGTAATACTCACAGCAGGCAAAAACCGTTGCCTAACATAAATAATGATTGTTAATAATAATAAAAATAAATACATTATCTATTTTTAATTGTATATGAGAGTTCGTAGTAATCAAGATAGCAGTACATTTTTTTATTCAAAGTCCCATTAATTTTTTTTTTAGTTATCGAACATTTATTTTAGATAAATGTCAAGATGCACTTTTATAAAATACAAAATATTTAGCTTGTTGTCTAAGTAACCTTCGCATGATCTTTAAAATACAAATAAAAGACGTCTATGTAACTTATCTGCCAGACAAATAAAGGTTTAGCATTTCTAATAAAGGGGGACGAATATTTGAATTTAGTATTACGCATTATGGGACTACGTAACTTACTGAGTACACTCACGGGTTATGGCGCATTATATCCTGAATTTGATTCCCGAGAACCGCCGTAATATCTAAGTAATTTTAAACGGTAATTTCGGTCTCTGTTATTAGTAAGATGTTTTCATATAACAAGAATATAGATTTTTTACTTATTATTGGCGAGGGCTGCAGAAATGCGGCCGCAATTTATATGTCAGACGCTTGTTAATTTTAATAGATGTAGGCCCAGAACGATTCTCTTTGTCAGCTATTTGACGTCCACTGCTGGACATCCTCTAAACTCTTTCAGTGAATCTCTATCTTCCAGAGGGATTACGAACATGGAAAATGAATTAGCAGTGTTAGAGGCAGTGAATGAGAATCCTTATGTAAGTCAAAGAGATCTAAATACAAATGTGGGTATTAGTAACAAGCGATTAAAAAGTTTTCAATTTAAGGTTCGCTGCGAGTGCTACAAGGAATGTTATAGCTGTCATGTTGCGTACCGGCCATACCTTGTGTTCTACAGAACAATCTGGAATGGAGTAGGTCCACACACAATTAATTATTTGAGCAATCAGAAAATAATACTCAACCATGAGGGATTCTTGCTTTAAAATCATGTGCAAATAAAATTACAATAAACACTTTTTTAGCCAATAACAACAAACAAATTACAACAACCGATTAAACAGATTTTGACAGGTGAATACATTCATACAATTTCAGGCATGCAAAACATTTTCATAGCTCTCTATAATTTGAAAACTTTTTGACACATGTTAGAAGTTTAGTTAGAATAATTCTGAAAGCAAATGTATTTCAACCCTATCACATTATTTTGGTGCACGACCTATATGAAAATGACCCCCAGAAAAAATTTGCAGGTATTTCAGCATCAATTTCTTTTGTATTCATCTTTTCTAAATTATGTACAGTTTAGCAACGTGTCAGTGTGTTCCAGTGGTTAGAGCGTAGGGCTCCGGTGCGGAAGGTCGGGAGTTCAAACCCCCGACTCAATGCTTGGCGGGCGGCCTACTAAGTTGCTTTAAATAATTGGGTACCTGCGTTCGAACGAACTCACTACATTACCACGTGTCATTAATTTGGCACGCAACAACCGGGCGTGAGAGTAAGGATACGGGAGCTCTGACTTTCCGCTTTGCAGGTCAAACCCCTTCATGGGGTGTACAGCTTCACCGTTATTATTATTATATAGTTTAGCAACAATGGTGAAGTGAATAGGCATAACTCGCACTATTACGCAGAAGAGATACCTGTTTTTTCCTGTAAATGTGTGGTATGGCATGGTATATAACTAGATTATTGGGTCGCCACTTTTTCCAGGAGAATTTAACTAGACAACTTGATTTGAATTTCCTAGAAAATATTTCACTCACGTTGTTGGAAGATGTAGAACTCAATGTACGACACAAACTTTGGTACAGTCAGTTGCATGGGTATAAGTTACATCAGTAATGTATTTGGAACAAATTGGATTGGAATAGGAGTTGTGCATTCAGGGCCACCAAGAAGTTGTGATATCACTCTACTAAAGTTTTTTTGATGTACAATTGAAGAAATAAAATACCTAATTTCTGTGGTAAATGAGCCATACTATAATCGGGGCATGTACATTAGATACACTTCATCGGTTTAGAAAACGAATTAGAAAATTAGAGAAAGTCGAAAAAGGCAGACTTACTGATTAAATAAAACTTCGCTATTTAGTGTTTGTTATTTTCCACTTGTTTAATTTTTACTATAGTACGGTACTGAGTATTTTTCTTGTTAAATAAAAAAGAACGCTTACAACTTTGTTCTCAAAAAAATATATTGAGGTTAATACAGTAACGTGAATATAATTCGTCGTGAAAACATTAAATGATAATAGAA